>JARKHS020028254.1:0-107500 GCA_030143305.2 Amblyomma americanum
ATGTAGCGATAGCAGCTGTTTGCAGCGTCACAGTTTCACATCTTAGTAACATAATCTCTGAATTCATATATCACAGGAAATATCCTCATAAGTGGAGATAAGTATCATAAAAGACAGGTTTCCTGCATTGCAGCGTTCATTATGATATAGCTAAGGCTCCGACGAGGCAGCTACGGCACGTTTTCCCCATGGCAAAGAATGTAAATTTAACGGAAAGCAGAATGAAGCATTCTTATGTGACCTACATCTTTTACAGGGCGAGCACTGTACTGTGCGCCACAACTGCATGTCTCTAATTTTCAAGCTATCATTTGCGCTTCGCCCACGCGCTATCAAACAAGTTTCGACACCAACTAACGAATGCAGAAGACCGGTTGCTGAAGGAAACTTTCGCTGGATTTGTCGGCAAGACGTCATGATCGGACTGAATCATCTTTACACACCAGTGAGGCTGTGAAATCCTCGAGGCGCACAAAGGACCACCTACGCGATGTGAAAATAACAAGCACACCACGAATGCGCTTGCGGGCGACGCACATTAAAATGGCCTCCAGCTCGGCTAGAGCACTGCCTTCGATGTTATCGAAAGAAAAGGAATTTGACGACTCGCCTTTTGCTACGGTCGCTATTCACCCATCCATCGGAATAAACTGCACAGGAATTAAGGCACTTTGTAAATCATTTACACCATACCATTAAGTCGTATTCTTCGCATATGAATATGTAACTGCTCCTCTCTCTCTCTTTGCGAACAAGGAAGTCATAACGGATTCTAAATCTCTCTTTAATTTTCACTGTGGTTAATGAGTTCTTGATTGGATAGCAACGTTTCTGTGCAGACATATGAATGCGCTCATATGTGCATATACTAAAGATTAATTAATTAGTCCCTTAATTTCAATGCGTTCGACCTTGTTACAATCCCTGAAATACTATGTACTATCACTATTTAACGATGATCTTCGATAGAGAATTTGACGTGGTAGCTCAATAAGTTAGCAAAGCACAATATAATCCCAAGACGGCCTATTCCTCCCTTTTGTAGCCACAGTAGTCGCCTGACGACACGTTTGCAGACGTATAGCGCTGCTGTTGCGCTGGCCAGGACTCCAACTCTCATAAATGATTTACAAGACGCAACGCCGTATTTATCCCGCGAAGCAAGGAAACAGAAAAGAGCGTGTATTCACTCGCTCAACAAAAACAGTGGAACGACCTTTCCGAACGAGAGCTCTTCGTTTCTACGCACCGACGCGACGCAACACGCAACGAGGTACGTTCACACGGCGACGCGACCGTGAAAAGCCACCGCGCATAGTAGTAATCGGCCTCCGTACGCGTCTTTCCCCTCGCCAAGACGGGCCTACCCACTACCCTCTACGCACCGTGACCTCTTGGCTTCGTGGCCCTCCGTGCCGCTCCGCCCCTTGCTACGCGCTACTCGCGGCAGTCACGTCCCGTAGTAAGAGCACGAGGGACGAGCAAAGGCAGCCAAGAGTCGACGAGGCCAGAGGGGATGGGGGGTGAAGGAGGAGGGCACTTCCATTCATTGTTCTTACGCGCGTATCGTGGCGGCGCCCCCTTCTTACGCGCGCCCATTCACGTAAAACCGTGGGACAGTTCGCCCTCAGAATGCGCCGGGGTCACTCCGGACAAGACCGGGAGCAGGGGACGAGAGAAGAGAGGGAGGCATCTCGTGCGTGGACGGGCCATCAGCTTAGGCATTTCCGTTTGCCAGCCTCCACTGCTTACAAAGAAGACCCGCAGACGGCACGAAAGCGGGCTGGGCAGGGAAGAGCGCACGGAGAGGTCGAAGAGTGAGCACACGGAGGCCGCGGCAAGACAAGAGGTGGAGGGGGCGCCAGCTGAGAAGAGGGTGGTAGGTGGGGAGGGGGTTGTCTACTTTGCCCTCGCACCTTGCGTACGCTGCCCTGGCTCGTCCGCTTTCGATTTCGTGAGCCTCCTTCAAGACGTAGAGAAGAGGCGAGCTGTGGCGATCTTGTCTCGCCTTAGCCTCACACACAACCCTCCCCTCGCTTTCCCCCGGAGATGGCAGTGTTCCTTGGCCTACGTCCGCGAAGAATGCTTTGTTTAGACGCTACGCGAAGATTACGCACTCGTAGAGTGTTGCTGTTTTGTTTCCTAGCGTCCTTCGACTTTTTTTAGGCTTTTTTTGTCTTTCATTTCAGTGTCTCCGCCTTGTTACGGCTCTCTGGTTACGCGGCTCCACGCACGAGGAGTGGACCTTTTGCTTGCCTTTTTGCTGTCTCTGCTTATGAATGAACGACGTCGGGTCTCACGTCGTGGGAGCCGTTTTTCCCGCGCTACTCGCGCCGACGTAGTTTTGCACGACAATGAGAATGGCGTCACGATCATTGTCTTGGCGAGGCGCCGGAAGCGTTTCTTTCTCAAGCGCGGTGGCTCTCTCACGTCGCCGAAGGTCACGGACACGGGTGTGAATGAGCGGCCGTCGGCGTGGTGAAGCGTGCCGGAGCTCGGAACAGTGTTTGGCATGTCAAAAGAAGATGGTGATTTGAAGCAATTGAAGCGAGTGTCTTTCAAGGGAAAGCTCGGATGGCAAACATCTACACCGCGACGCAGGAGGGCACGGTTCACCTCTTTCAGCTCGGGAAAGAAAAAAATTTTCATTAAGAAGGCCTTGCGGAAAGTGTGAATCCTAACGAAAAGGATTCTATAAAATGCACCCTCTTTAAATCAAATTTTTTGACTTCTTCATTGAAGTTGTCGCCTTCGTACCTAGCCATTGTCAGACCGTAGTTTTCTTGCTAAAGATCGTAAGTTACTCTATGTACTATCTCAATAGTATGTGAAAAGGATGTATTTTCTATCTTGTTTAAATTGCTCGACTTATATTAACTTTTTGCAAAAAATGCTGTCGAGTTTTTCCCTCCTGTGAAACATAGTACCTTAATGCACCGTAGAACTTTATTCGAAGAACTTGGCGGCGTTTCTTCGTTCAAAAACGTCCAGAGTGCGGCCCCGCAACCTCTCCGTGTGCAGGGCACAATGTGCATATAGCAAGCCAATTTTAGACACTAGTTGCAGTACCTTTTGGCAACGTAAATTGTGTGGAATCGAACAACGGTCACTTCCTGGCATGACGCCTTGGACCTCCTGAAAAAGACAAGTCGACGGAACAAATTCGGGCAAGGGCTTGTCCACCTTGGGACATTTTAGTAACGCAATATGGTGCATTCTAATCTAAAACCGTTTAGAATAGAAATAACCACACCTTTAAGACCTCGCAGCGAACGCTTTGCCGTTGTGGAGACAGAAGTGATCGAGTGTTCTTACGACGCAGGTACTCGGAGGGAAGTTTTGCTGGAAACCAACGGCTACGGCAACGCGGTAATGACCCAAGAACCAAACCCAATTTTATTGATTTCTACCTCGGAGTGCACAAATATCTTTCGTTTTTATTTCCTACAAACCTCAGTCATCTGGTCCTCCTCTTTCATGCACACGACTTTAGCATATTTGTTCCGCTTAGAAAACAAAGGATCTTCACGGTCCTGTAAACTCTGACTGGTACTGGTCGTTTCACGATGCCATCAAACACTTTCCGGATGCTCAGCCGGGTAACATTCAGATCGCGTGATACGAGCACATGACTTCGTCTCGTCCGTCCCCCTCAGTTCTCGCGGTAAAGGACGCGTGTAGGTCGCGTAGGAGGACTAGGGAGCCTCATCTCACTTTCCATTGTCTCCGCGGGTGCGTCGCCAATGTGGGCCACGACGGGTCGCTGCCGTCTCGGAATGCGCTTCCTGCCCCGCGATTCTGTCACGCACCGGAACGGCCTCTTCTTTTCCCAAGGTCTAGGACGCGCCCTTCGTTCTCTGTGCTCGTTATGCCGGTGGCTGGGAGAAACTGGCCAAAGAAACAAGCGGTTACTGCAGCGCTCTGTCCTTCATGAGCTTTCGCCGAGAGGGGATACGCGCTCCACTGGAGGGGTAGTACATGTTTAGTTCACATATACCATAGGTACGCTTATATTGAAGCGGTAGGACAACAAGAACACTGTATGCGGAAAACGGCGAAAGCGCCGCCGTTTCTTCGTAGTATGTCGTAACAGAAAAGTCTTCTGCGCACCTGCTGCCCAAAAGTAAGGGTCGACGAGGTGGACATCTACAAGGGACATGTGGGCCAGGAGGGAGCCACTTTTGAGACTAAGCCTCTTGCGGTAATAGGTTCCAGGTGGGGCTCAGAGTAGGTGGACTCATGGTTGGCTGGTACTTGTTGCGGTATACAGCTGTAACTAGCACTACTGCGCCTTGGGGGGAAGGCGAAACTTGTGAGAGTACGTGTTTCTTTGTACCATGAGCTTTAGTCGAAGGGTGAAGACAGGAATGTCGTTGTGTAATTTATGACGAGAAGGTGTCGGCTTTGACGAAGAACCTTGAATACCAGCGGTTGTATCTATAACTTAGGAATTCAGGAGCGAAAGAGTGAGCGACTGTTTTACTGAATGAATTAGTTGTCTTGATTTCTTAATTTATAAACGAAAGGCTTAGGTCTTCGGGTGCAGGTATGGGAAGGGTATTAGGCTTTGAAGGTTGCTACTTAATAAATATTCCCACGGCGTGCATCTGGTACGAGCAGAAACCAGCATACAACAGAGCGCTGTCGGAGCCTGGCTCAAGCTTTGTTGCACGCCGACAAATCGTCTGGAAAACATTTGGTCTCATATGGCGGTTTGCATTTGGCCGCCGGCTCCGGGTTAATCTATTTCACTGTAATGCATGTCTGAATGTACGCCTCAAGGGTTAAAGGTCGCAAGTTCAAAAGCTAGTCTCAAGGATGCAATATAGCGAAATGTTTAATTTTTTAATCCGCTGTATAGTGAACCGTTACTAGTACTTCACTTCCACAGCCTCGACGAAGCCATAGCGCATATTGTTGACTCCTCGGCTTGAAATAATTTCGCCCTTCCTGGTTTGGCGCTGACGAACTTAGAAACTTGTTTCTGCCCACCTAAAGTCCTCGCGCTTCGCGACAACTCCACTCCATTTGAGATCTGCTCAGCTCCACGCTAAAAGATGTCGCGATTTTTTGGCTGGCAAGCTGCAACTGGGCAGGGAATAGCAGGAAATGAACGCATTCCTGTCTGGTTCTTTTTCCTCCCTGCCTCGATTCTGATCCAGAATACACGTATCGCGTGCGTAAAACGCGTTTCCGAGAAGAAATTCCAGCGACGCAGCCAACTGCGTGGCATCGTTACAATTGTCCCTTCTTCCCCCTGTTTTCCCTTCGCTCGAAGAGCATCATTAGCCATCACTTTTTTGTGGAGGCCCGTCGCAGGCTCTTCACGAGAAGTACCTGACGGCTAATGGGGTACTATGCGGCTCGGCCAACGCTTATGCACCAACTTCTCTCCATAAATTATTCCTCGAGGCAGAGTTATTATGTTTGACAATGTACAACTCCAGCAGCTCCACCCTGGAGACACTGTGCGCTGTTGCATGGTAAAATTTTGGCAGCTTAAGCAGGGCACGTACCTCTTCCTCTGACAGCCTCTCTTTGGATCCCGTTTTATTAGTTTGTTTCTATGTCCATCGTAGTCACGGAAGGCGGAACACCATGCAAAATTGTGTGCCCGGCCGTGATGTTGATGTTGTGACTGTCTATAGCTCTAGCCATTCTTTGCGAGAACTTAGCTGTCGGGATCGGGAACGGGATTCGTAATAACGCTGGTACAAGCCCAAACGAAATGGCGACGGCTGATAGAGGCCTTCAACGTCCGGCCTAGCTCTAGCACCACAGCAACTTCCAGACAAAAAAAAAAAAACTTGCAGTTCAATTTTTCCCGCTTATTTCATCAACAACACGATGCATTTCGTTAAGGCGAGTCCCCAGGGATGATTATGATCTGTAACAATAACAGGGATGGTAATATCATTTTCTATCCCCATCTTGCCTGCCCTAATTATTCCGTCAATGCCACCCAAATGCGATCGGCGATTCATAAATATTATCTTTTATAATGATTACCGTGTGAAGAGTGGTGAATAGAAGTGCAGAGAGGCAGCTAGTAACGATGTCTCCAGTGCTATTTACCGCCTATTTACAGGAGGTATTTCGAGGCCAGGATTGGGAGCAGTTGGAGATGAGAGTCAGTAGAGGATAACTAGGAATATGTGATTCGCTGATGACATTCCCTTGCTAAGTCACTCAGGAGATGAACTGCAAAGCATGATCAACTACCTAGGCAGGCAGAGCATAACGATGGGTCTAATTATTATTGTGAACAAAACTAAAGTAATCATTCAACGGCCTCCGAAGGGAACAGCATGTTCAAAGACCAAGACAAGCAAAGCATAACTATCGGTCTAAAAATTATAATTCAAAAAATAAAATAGTGTTGCACACTCTCGGAAGGGAACAGCAGTTAAAGATAGGTAGCGAGGCGTTGGATGTGGTAAAGGAATACATCCACATAGGACAGATAGTGACCGCAGATCCGGACCACGAGAGTGTAATCACGAACAACGGCTAACCAATACACCTCAACAGAGAAGTAAATAACCACTGCATCTTGAATGCCGGTACTCAACTACGGGGCAGAAACGTGGAGGCTAACGAAAAGGGCTGAACTTAAATTGAGGACAACAGAGCAAGCAGTGGAAAGGAAACTGATAGAAAAGGGCAGAGTGCGTCAGGGAACAAACGCGAGTTGACATCCAAGTCGAAATTAAGAAGAAATGGTCACAAACAGGGCGTGTAATGCGAAGTCAAGATAACGGATGGTCGTTAAGGGTAACGGAGAGGATTCCAAGAGAAGGGAAGCATAACAAGGGGCGACAGAAAGTTAGGTGGGCGGGTCAGGTTACGAAAGTTTGCGATGATAAGTTCGCTGCAACTAGATCTAACAGAACCGGGTTAATTAGAAAGATGGTGGAGAGGGCCTTGCCCTGCGGTGGACGTCAGGTAGATGAGGATCGTGATGATGATGATGATATCGATAAGGTTTACCGTTGCGGATGAATTATTTTTGACCACTGGGTTTATAATATTTCAAGGGCCAGTCACTTTTCAAAATATCATTTTAAAAAAATTAAAGAATGATTAGCGAATGCGAAATCAAATGAAGAGCGTTAGGGTTTTAAATCGGCCGCCGTGCCGTCCCGACGACCGCGCGCACGAGGTCACATGAAGGGGGGTCACAGTTTGCTGACCCCCCTTCATGTCGCCATCTTGAAATTTCGGATGGACAAGAAAAGTTCGAATGCGAGTTGCAAGAGCTAACGCTCTTAAAACTGCTGGCTAGAAACACCGGAAAGAAGCTTTTGATTGCATTCTGCTTTTAAAAACTGAAGAACATGGTGCTGATACAATGTCGCAGTATCAGCTTACGGGCAGCTGGCTTCGCCTGTAGCAAGAGGAATAACGGAAGTAGTGTTGCAGACAAGGAAACAGAACTTTTTCACCATGCCGAGAGTGAAACTCCTCGCCAGCCAGAGAAGCCAGGGTGATTGCTGGGGCTAAATTGGAAGCTGTTTAAGTAAATCATGAGACGTTAAAGTGTAGATATTTCACACACGATTTATTTTTCTGCAAGATACAGAAACATACCACCTAGAGTTAGCGATGTGGGTTGGTATGGTGATAACCAAGATGGAATCAAGAGGAGGTAATAAACTTCGAGAGGGCATGCAATGACACCGAATAGAAACCTCTTGGACCCGCTGCGGTAATTCAGCGGAGCTATGGAGTTCAACCTGTAACAACGAGTTCGCGGGCTCATGCCCGGCGGCTTCGGCGAAGCGGAAAGCAATATGATAACGATAATAAAGATCATCATATTATTTCTTGAGACAGTCAACGGACACTCAATACAAAGACAAATCCTATACTCTAGTCTATAGTCCTACAAATCCTATAGACAGTCCACAGACAATCTATAGGTTTACGGCCATACACTATCTGTAAACTATTGCCTATAGACAGCCTAGAGACTATGAATTGACGAAAGAAAATATCTATAGGAAGACAATAGAGTCTATGAAAAGTCCATACAAAATATATAGACCATTTTTGCAAGCTCACGATGTTTCCTCGTCGAGAGCCTGTTTCTAAAAGCAGGCGAAGTATTAAAGATGGCCGAAACCTAACCTTCCTTATATGAATTATCAGTGGACAATACGACGAGATCTGTTCATCGAGCTCTATTAGCGACTCAGCCAGACGCTAGTTCCAGCCATGCTCCGAACACGCTGCGTCAAACGCCTCTCATCCATATGTTTGCATACGAAACAGTGACAACGGTTTCCCTAAACAAACGCAACGGATGCTATTAGCATAGTGCTGCGCCAGCCATAAATGATCAGTCCAAGCTGCGAAGTGCACTTGTGCGCCCATTATATCCTTCTGGTTGGAACACACACACAAACACAAAAAAAGATAACTGGCCCCATAAAAATCTCACAACTGCAGATAACGAGCGTTTATTACTTGTACATACACCATCAAATAACAGTTTCGTTCCAGCCACATATACTACTACAGATCTGCGCACAGCTTTATGCTCCGTCGACTGCGTAGAAGCGTAGAGAGAATGAACAGCAACACAGAGCTTCAAGTCCCCTATTCTGCCCACTTGTGCTCAGGCGTGCGTGCCCTCACAATCGCAAGAGCTTTTGCGTGCTTCGCGCCGCCAGTATGTGCATACGCTCTCGACCGCTAATTGCATGCAGTGTCAGCAACGCGGCACTTTCGGCCAGTTCTTGCTGGGTGGACACCGTTCGTACTTACATGCTGTAGAGTGGTCCAACAAGTGCAGGCTGTGCAAGTGCTTATCCGCGACACTTAGAGGTGGGTGTGCTTTTAAGGTCTCAGTGAAATCAGAAAGAACAAGTGATGTAATCCCACAATGACCAACATATTTTTTTATATTGCCCTCCATACCTGAAGCATCCCAGAAGGCGGTTGCTGTGACAACAACAAAAAGGGGGATAAAAGTAAGTAAATCTCCTAAGTACGCAATATCAGCCAATGTGATTCAAAAATGATGAATGTCTTCAACGGTGGCAATATCTGCCCGGTAAGGTGACTCCAGTACAGTGGAATTGGCAAATGCCTGGAGAATGTGTGCCGCTCCACCGCTCCGAAGCTGATGGTTTATTATAAAAATTCTTTCTTCCATCTGCGCTCGTTACCTTCGAAAATATCTCTGGACGTTTCTACACGCAGTTATTTTGGTTACAACCAGCGCACGGCCTTTCTTCTAAAGGAGACCACATGGGAGAAAGATGAAGAAAGCGGCGTTGTTTCCTTTTTTTCCTGTCATCTTTAAAAGGGTTCTCGCACTAGTTTTAAACCATAAATCACTGAAAAGCGCACTGGCTACTAGCTGCTTTAATAGCATTTCACCTGTTACTCACCTAAGCAAGAAACGTCACCATACCAAACGGGTTGCCTAGCCAGGATGACAGCAGACATTTTTCGTTTTCTCCTTACGTTATTCTCACACAAAGAGGCAAGCGGTGAACAAAACTATCCGGCTCTTAGAGCGGAACTGAGAAAGATTAGGAAGCTAGTATTTATTTATAACATCTACAGAATATTGAAATAACCTGAGACTTGTTAATACTGCACTTTTATCCCTGAGCGTTTCCAACTACTTTACTACATTGCAGTTCGTATGACATTGCACGCGCCAGGCTGTCGCCCACGCTGCATGGAACTGGTGAGATTACACGCAGTCTTCCCGCCCGAGTTAAGCCTAACGACGGACGACGGCGTGAGTACCTCCCGAAGCGACCCCTGGTGGACGCGTTTACGGCCGCTTTAACAAGTCCGCAGCGACGAGGTTGCCGCGTCTGCGGCCTCGTCGGCGTGAAGTACGGTCACGGCTCCGAGCATGTGCCTCCGCGTTCTCGACCGCCGTGGGAGTATAGCAGCGCCAACAGCAGCTCGGACCAATCATTCTCCGCTCAAGTGGAATAGACAGCAGCGACCATCGCCAATGTTGCGTGAAGAACGGCGGTCTTGCAGCCGCTGTCTTTGCTGTTGCGTCTATATGCGGATGAGTTCGTCTCTGTCATGTATTATAGCAGCGAGAGGAACGACTTCTTTATGTCTCGTCGTGTCTTCACGTGTAGCTGCACGGGATCGTATAGGTTACTACGCGTTGGTCCTTGCTTTACTGAAAAGGGGCTCCGAGCGGGTGCTGCTTGTCATTAATAAGTAACAAAACACCTTCAATGCAACATCAAGTCCGGCTCTAACACACAAGAACGGCTGTATTCTGTTTAACTCCAATAATAATAATAATAATAATAATAATAATAATAATAATAATAATAATAATAATAATAATAATAATAATAATAATAATAATAATAATAATAATAATAATAATAATTGGTTTTTGTGGAAAGGAAATGACGCAGTACCTGTCTCATGTATATCGTTGGGCTCCTGAACCGCGCCGTAAGGGAAGGGCTAAAGGAGGGAGTGAAAGAAGAAAGGAAGAGAGAGGTGCCGTAGTGGAGGGCTCCGGAATAATTTCGACCACCTGGGGATCTTTAACGTGCACTGAAATCGCACAGCACACAGGCGCCTTAGCGTTTCGCCTCCATAAAAACGCAGCCGCCGCGGTGGGGTTAACTCCAAGGCCTGAACTGTTTTTTTGTTATGAAACGTTGTACCAATATGGCCAATGACGAGTGACATTCGTCGAGCCCGAAACTTGTTTGCGTTAGCCTGATTGATGCCTGTGGCGGCAATGTTCCTCAGAAAAGAGCTCGTCTTTGCTTCAGTTCAGAGACTAAAGATGATGAAAACACCGAATTCATATCAGATGTGTTGAATCCGAAATGGAATCCGAGAAATGCAATGTGCTAGCTAGCGCTCGTTCGTTTTGGTACCTTGTTTTCACTAGTACGTGACGACGTCTGGGCACCTGAGATTTTGTTACGGCGCGTCTGTCCCGCCCACGACCCAAGCACTCCTCTCCCGGAGACCTTGGCGAAGCTGCGGACAGACGGTTCGAGATGGTTCAAGTCCTATCGGGAAAACAGGGGGAGGAAGACGCAGCCTTAAACGCACGCTGCGGCCCCTACTCCCCTTCCCAGCGCCGCAAGCTTCTACAGATTTCGGCCTTGCTTTTTTGAGAGCGTGTTGAGTCAGCAGGCCCTAGCTTTCGGAAAGCCGTGACGCACGAGCGTTGAGCTGAAGTGTAACTTGTATCAGCTTTGGTAGCTGGGTGAAGTTTCTATTTCTTCTGTGTGTATCTGTTCCTGTATTGTTTGTATCTGTTCCTGTATTGTTGCTGTATTGTTCCTGTATGTGTTCTTGTACAGCGACACTTCCCGTGCGTTGGCCTGAATTTCTGATAATGCACTCGGTCATTCTTTTAATTTCTTACGTCAAGGATGATGGGAAGGCGCCATTTTTGTTTGCTCAAAGGCGTGCTGCACATGATAGCAGCCAATGGAACTAGAAGTGTTTGTTCTAAATTCCGTGTACTGAGGCGTGACGCGGACGCCGGGAGCCAAGGAAGAATCTCTAGTTACGCTGAGAATTTTATGGATTTCGGTTTTAATCGGTATTTTCTGCATTACGCACATGTCGATGAAAGAAAGATAGTCCCTTGTGTTTACGACAGCGGCACTTTGAACAGGACAGTGACCAAGCAGGTAACAGAGAGGGAGACCTGGAAGAAGCACAGTGGAAAAGCAAAAGGACCACAGACGGAAAACTGGGCTCGAAAGGACTTCCCACTACTAGCGAAAGAGGGTCGTGATGCAGGTTACAAGGAAACGAAAAGCACGGTAACTGTGTCACCTGCTCCACGCCATATGATGACGATGATAATGAGGAGGGAAGAAAGAAAACAACTGCACCTGTTTCTGTATTTAATGGGTGAAAGAGATAAGTGAGCACGCTTGCTTGAAACCAGATCTATATGACCTGATCCGCTCATCAGCAATATTACAGCAGTTCCAGCTATCAATGTTTGTTTTATGTGATCGGCAGTCAAAAATCATTTCAAAACAGCATCACCAGCTATGGGCTGGATGCAGAGACAGGACAGCGTATGCTGTGCATTTATGTTAGCCTGGATGTGACTGGGCGGTGAAGGTGTTCACCATCGACCCCGCGTCCAATTGGTTCTGATGTTGACAACTGCACTCATTCGATGGCATATAATCTAACGAGTAACACCTTAATTGGTGCTCCACGCTGAGTCACCTAACTTGCCTATATAAAAGTAGGTATTCACACATGCAATACCTCCTCCAGTCAGAAATTCAACGGCTAGAACCCTGCTTTAACTGTGTGTTAATGTAGCACGCCGTTTCAGGGCGTTAGATCTTATCTCGTTGCTCATTTCAGCGCCGGTGGCGGCGCCGTCCGCAGCAGCCATCTTCAGTGTGCGTGTTTGTGTTTTGGCGCGAGCCGGGTGCACGGACTTGCCCAGTGAACTTGGCAGTGGGCCAAATCACCGCGGGGAGAGCAGCGTCACGGCGTGTTCAAGAAAAATTATTTCCGTTCACCTCACAGCTAAAGCTCAATCATTTGCTTTACACACTCGCAACCGTCCACTGAGCTTTTCTGACTATGGCGGTGACGCTGGGCGTGTCATTATCAGAGATAAGCACCGCATGATAGAGGTACTTTATCCACAATGTCAAGGTAGAACCTTACAGTTTCATATTTTAGAGCCTAGCCAGCAAAACCTAATGATTAAGCCCCTCAAATCGGTTTTACTGGCCAACCCAGCAGCAAGCAAACGTCTCGAAAAGCGTCATTGTCCACCGCCGTCGCCGAAGTGAAGCGGATTCGCACGCGGGCCAGCGTCGCTCCGCTCAGGCGTCGACTGCTGGCAATTAAAGGCGTCCAGCGGGCTCTGTAACCTCTTTCCCATCGCCACGGCTTCCTGGTTACAGCGGCCACGATGCCTGCGTGCCGTGCTGTCCCATAAGCCTGCTGCGCCGAGCGGGCGGCCGTCGGCTTGCATCAGTGTCACGATAGCGGTAGGCAGAAAATAAGGAACAATAAGGGGAGGCGGGGGAAAGGAATGGCTTGCGGGACCGCCGTGCATCGATGCGGGAGAGGGGTGGCGGTCCGAAGCGGAACACCTGCCTTCCGATGGAAAGCGGCCCGCTACAGGTCACGTGACCCGAGCCATCCGAGCGTTGCGATGACGCGCGCGCCACACATGGCTGACCCCGTAAACAGAACGACACGTGGTTTTTTTTCGCTGCGTGTCTGCACGCGCACGTTTCAGTCTGCGTGTGCGTTATTTTGTGCGAGCGCGTTCGAGTGGCCCGTAAAATCTGAAGGCAGAAAAGCAAGCGGCCACCCTGTAAACAAACCGTAAACGAGCTTTCCTCTGGTAAATGAGGCAACTAGTTGGTCAGGTAAATGAGGCAACTAGTTGGCTTACGCGACACTTTAGCCGTGAACAATTAGCTTTCCTTGCCCCAAATTTTGTGTCTTGTCGAGAAGGCGAAGCTGACGGAATACACGGTCGGCAGAGTGACAACAAATTTTTGCGCTTCTTTGATGAGCTATGGCAGTGATTAAATTACTGTAATATCATCCCGGTAACTTAATTTGTTTTTCACATAATTTACCACCTTGTGAATTACTTTCCTGGTCGATTAATTTAGTCACATATTTACCTGCTTCAGGAGAGCCATTTCGAAGCGAAATTGATTTTTTCCTGAAGGACAATTCTTTAAAAAGCGCCACTGCTCAATATGTGCCGGCAAACCTTCCGCCATTGTACCGATAAACCAAGGAAAAAGTTCCGCTGACTGCATTGAAACCTAATTTCTCCTTGATAACAATAAATTAAGAAAGCTGGGGTCCTAGCGGGAGCTATCATCAGTGCACTTATTTGTATGCGCGCATAATAAGTAACTTAAAGATAATGGCATTACATCTGTCAAGCACGTGTAATCTAGTATCTATTATTTCTTGTCGCGAATAATTGATATCGCATTCTATTTTCGTTTATCTGATTTTAGGAAAATAATAAGTAATGTAATTTAATTTCTTCTCGGAAGTAATTGTTTTACCTATAGCCTTCACTGTAGATATGACTCAAAAGAAAGAGCCTTGGTTTACTTCGGCGGCATAAGCACTGCTTTGTTTACTGTTTTTCTGAAGTCATCCTATCACTGCTAACAGTGACTGCTTCATAGCAACACTAGTTGCGCAGACATAGATTGTTGTGGACACTGCTCAGGTCATATTTATCATGAGCCCTGTTACGTGTGCTGGACGCCAAAGGCTCCTCCTAGTAATCTCCATTTCCCCGTTTCTTGGACCATACCGTCGCCCAGTATTCCCGAAATCCTTCCATTATCTCATCCGCCCACCGCACTCTTTCCTTCCCATTTACCTTCTTGAAATCCCCTGAGCTACCCTAAGCGACCATGGGCTTTCATTTCTTCGCATTACATGTAGAGTCTTGGTCAAAAGTGATAAGGCCACAGCGTTCAGCTGCTGCGAAATGAATGTTCCTAGAATCCTCCGTGTAGCGAATCTCAAAATCTTTCAAAATCTTTCAAAACACAAGACAAGCAGGAAGCTTCTCTACCGCAAGAAGAAGCCTTCTAGTAGCATTTCAAGGTCACTCAGTCTTTAATTGTGTCGTAATGGCTCTGTTATGCGGCTGAAGCAAAAAGCCCTTGGCCTTAAAACTTGTCACCAAGACTACACATTTCCCTGCCCATATCCATTTCTTCTTTTTGATTTCTACTAGGGTACCATCACACACCTTTAGAATAAGGAAACCCTATCGGTTAGGAAGGTTAGGGAATAGTAGGGTGCCAGAGCGCGTGCGCAAAACAGTAATGACCCCAGAGGTGTTACTGTCCAGTGCGTGCGCACTGGCGTCCCGCTATTCCTCTATGCCCCAATGCGATATGCCCCCCCCCCCCCCCCCGCCTATTTTAAATGTTTCTATTAACTCAAGTGTGCTCAAAGTCAGGTTGCTATCTTCCCGTCTCCCAACGTTACCCCTGCCGTTTTCCCTGCATAGCTCGCCGCACGCTGCTTAATCGAATTCCAAAGCTCTGTTATCAGCCTCAGAGTCAACCGCAAATACATGGATGCAAGCACCCGCACCCAGGAGCTCACCTGCGACCGGCTCATCCGCCACACACAGCAATGTTCACGCACCGAAATTCACACTCCACTGGACGCGCCAGCGAAGTTCTGACACCATTCGTCGTCGTCTCATACTCTCTCTCTCTCTCTTTCACAAACACACACGCACGCACTGTACGGTGCCGCTAGCCGATCGAGCAATAGACTCGGCGTTTTATTGGACCCCATCTCCCTCTCAACCTGTTGGACGCGCGTTCCGCTATGTGCTGCGCCATTAGCTTCGGAACAATATGGAGACACGCTTCAGGAGCTTCGTTTGGCAATCGCGTGGGAACCTCGCGCGATTCCACGGATGACGTACGCGCCGTTTATTAGCGTGGGGACGTCGACGGGAGGACGACCATAGCGTTCCGCGTCTGTTCCTGTCCCTTAGCCGTGCCTGAGGTCCTACATGCAACAGGACCAATAGGTTTCGTTTCTCTTATTGGTTTGTTGGGGCCGAAACGCCCCTCTAGTTTTCTGGGAGCCCGCTTGTTGAAGCCTATTTAAGATGCAGTTCTAGGTGTTTCAAGGAGGCCTTC
The DNA here is from genome assembly GCA_030143305.2 of Amblyomma americanum. Lineage (NCBI taxonomy): Eukaryota > Metazoa > Arthropoda > Arachnida > Ixodida > Ixodidae > Amblyomma > Amblyomma americanum. Next base: position 15,666 of record JARKHS020028254.1, read on the forward strand.
CTGCTTTGGTACATTGAAGAAATAAAATTATGCGTGGTTCTTACATTATACACTAGAAATCTTGTTTGTTTTTCTCGTGTAATGTAAAAGCTACCACGAGTTCTTGAACGAATTCAGAAGCTCACAACGACATTTCAGTGCTCGGTAAAGGTTATTACAAGGCATTATTGTGGAGTGCGATCTGTCCTTTCGACTGCAGAAGGTTTGTTGCTGTTCTTTATGCATATTGAAGAACTGAATAGGTTTTCACAGCCGGATCGTGTCGACGTACGCGCTGCGCTTCTGCCCTGACTGTACGTTATACGATGATCTTCACCAATTATCGTAATTGTCCTGTGAGTTATAAGCAGCTTCCCATTAATGACTCATTACCGAGTGTCGTAATCTTATTTAAAGGAGGACAGACAGCTAACTTTTGCTCGCGTTTTTTTTCTTTTTCTAAATGATGCGTTTGATGTTACTATGCATAGATCACTCCGTGGATTTCGTTTACGAGCTCTAGTTATTTATATTTGAAATTCTTTCTTGATGATGTTTCGGCTCCGGTTTCATGAGCCGAACGATGGCTGTGACGTATGGTGGGTTTTTAGGCCACGTGAGGCATGAAAAAACAGCTATATATTTGCTGATACATTGTTTTTTTTCTCATTCCAAACGTTAAGTAATGCAGTGAACTAAAACTACATATCAGCGATTATATTTCAGTTTTCTTTAGTGCCTCACGTGTCCTAAACACCAACTGTACAACACAGCCATCGTTCGGCTGATGAAACCGAAACATGAGAGAAGAAATTCAATTGTAAATTATTTAGTGGTCATAGGCAAGTGTCACGTGCTGAACCATGTATTTTAATGTCTAACGCATTACTTGAAAGAAGAAAGCGTGCTACTGAAATTAGGTGTCAATGGTTCTTTAACGCTTTTCTTAATTCTCTCCTACATAGTAATGCACAAGTGCCCACACGCTTCATGGCTGCTACCGCATTTTTCCTCATAGAACTATCGAAAACTCCTACACATGCGCGCACAGGATCAGCAAGTCTTGCACCCGTTCCAGAGAGAAGTAATCGATCATAATTACATAACCTATAATGTATCCGATTTCAGTGGCCAGTGATAAGACCCCGTAAAGTAACCGAACATTTACAGAAAGCAGCTGATTACAATTACGTTCCAATTTTTTTAGCAGAAAAAATATAAATGGACTACGGTATGATCTCATGCAGATTTTTAAGTCTCTTGTTTGTTGCAGTTCATGGGTCGTTAATTTTAACCAGCAGTTGTTTTTACGATGTTCTCTTGGGTATTTTTTCCACATTTCCTCATGAACAATCAAGCAGCCCCACTAGGACACTCCCTGTGTTCATTCTAAAGACAAAGGTGCAAATAGGGAGGAAGATGTCATCTAGAGCACCACCCTGTATAAAAGGAAGTGTGATAGAGAACAGCTATAATTTCTTTAGTCCCATATAGGCGTCTTTGTGTTAAGGGTGCAAACCCTGGAAGGAAGGGTACTTTTCTGAAGTACGATAGATCTATGCTGCAGGTCATAACTGCGATAAAATGGCTGTGGTTTAGTTCTGGTTTAGCCTGGAGTGACGCGATAGCTACAGCTGCCCGAGTGGAACTCCCTCAGTCGAACTGCAGTCAGTCTTTCGCCGCAGCGTTTCGGTGGGTGTTCCTTCATAATCTTTGTCCCTGGACAAGGATTCATTCTCTCCCCCTCTCCACTCCTCCCCACACCAGCTGCATGCTCTGACGTCACGAAATCTAGAAGAGTGCGGTGAGGGGCTAGTTGGTACGACATTATGGGCACAATGAATAACTGCGCAAAAAGGACGGGACAAGGGAGAAGAACCACACGAGACAAGCGCTGACTAACAATTGGTTTATTGCACCAACACCTCCTTCCTTCGACCACAAAGCGCATGCGCACCAACCACAAAAACAAAAGCCATAAACATCTCGTCAATCCAAGAAACTCCAACTCCTTGCGGTACAGGTGTATGGAAGCCTCGCTAACACATTTGTCAGGCCCTAATCTCGCGCAGTTATTCATTTTTCCCATATTATGACGTCACGCCCCGCATGCGCACAACTTAACAAGGCGGGCGGCGTCTGCTCCACTGTCGGCGCAGCGGCGAGGCGCGCGGGCGCACACCAACTGCGGGCTATGACGTGACTCCGCGCATGCGCACAGCTGGCGGAGCGGTGGTGCCACGGCTCAGCGCGCAGCCACGCTGACCTCGCGAAGTGGCTGGCGTGGTGTAGCTATCGCTACAAAACTCGGCGCTTCGCTGTTCTTTGCGCTCTCTGGGGGCAAAGCCCCAGCTCACTAAACATGATTTTCCGTTGTGGCATAGTGGCGAAAAGCTAATTATCCGCGTAGCACAGCGCTAGCGAAATTGGGGCCGGTTAGGCTTGCATGTCCAGACAACCTCGCTCGCGTGGTTTCTCTGGAGACAGGCCATTGTCGTTAGACGTTTTTAGGACGCGCAGTGACACGCGTGCGGCTAGGCGGGGACACTACATATGCGCAGGAGGCGTCCGGTAAACCGGTATACGTCTCCTGTGTGCTTTTAAAAACGTCTACTGTGTCACAAATGGTACTTCTGCACTAGCATCGGCTCTTGCCGCAAGTTCATATTCAGAATGGTTAACCAGGAATACAACTCGTTTCCGGAAAAGTAAAGTAACAGACTACTGGTAAACAATTACTGACTACACGTAATCAATTAATCGTAACGCGTTACGTACTACAACTATTCACTACTACTACAATCTTACACAGCTACTACAACCTTACACAGCTAAAATTCATCATAAGCCTCATCATCTTCAGCCAACCTGTGTCCACTGCAGAAAACAGGGGCAGTATTCCATAAACTATTCATTGTCCATTTGTCCATTTCATCCTCTGTCATTGGTAATTGAGATATGCCCGCGCCTTTCAAGCGTCTGTGAGAAGTAACACTATACCATTGGGTGGTTGGCGATTGAACCTCACCATTGGCTGCATATCGCTGCAATGGCAGCCAGTGGTCCCGTACGGTCGCCAACCACCCAACGGTGGGGTTACTTCTCACAGACATTTGAAAGGCGTGGGTATAACTCAATACCCAATGACAGAGGATGGAATGGACAAATGGACAATGAATAGCTTATGGAATACGGCCTCACTAATCTTCCATATTCTTCTATCTTTCTTACTTTATTCAATACTGCAAACCCTGTACAGGTGCAAGCAGGGTGGATTAAATGGCAAGAAAACAATAATAACAAAGTTAATAAGCATCAAAGTGTGGCGAAAAGCAATAAAGAATCATTCCAGTCGGTTACAGTGCAAGGAAAAAATGAAAAATTGAATAAATCTGTTCGCGCAAAATACGGCGTCAGAGAATTAAGATGGTGGCGCGTGTGCCTCGACGTTGAAAGCGACAGATATGGAGAAGGGTTAATAGCTAGATCTTGATTCCAAAGCAAAGAAAGAAATTCCAAACGTAAATTTTTTCTTCGTTGTTCAAGACATTGAATACCGTTAACCTGCATTATTTCAGAGGGTGAGTCATACGGGGAAAATTTAGATTAAATAAACCTTACAGCTTCTCTCTGTACCTTATCTAGGCGGGTGATATTGTGCTTAGTAAACGGGTCCCAGACAACGCATGCATATTCAAGTTTTGGTCTAATTAGTGAATTATAAGCAAGCAATTTTACGCTAAGGGGCGAATTTCTAAGCTTATGTCTTAAAAAGTATAGTTTACGGAATGCGGAAGAGCAGATGTTATCTATATGTAAATTCCATGACAAAGTATTTGTAAGTGTGACGCCCAAATACTTATATTTAGTCTCTTCCAGCAAAGGTGACGAGCCTAGCCTGTAGTTAAAAGGAAGCGGAGCTTTTTGCGAGACAAGCGAAGAAAGAAGGTCTTATCAGTGTTAAGTTTCATGTCCCACGTTTCACACCATTAAAAAATCTTAGCAAGGTGAGTTTGGTCGTTAATTGAAGTTATTTCTTGAAAAGCACACCTGATTTGGACATGTTGGTCAAATTCAGTAGTAATGTCATTAATATATATTAAAAACAATAATGGTCCCAGCACACTTCATTAGGGCACGCCATAGCCGACCGGAAAGCAACCTGATTGTTGCTCATTAACTCCTACAAATTGGTAGCGATTGGTTAAATAGTTTGTTATCCATATGATTAAAATTTCCGGGAGGCCAATGCGCCTGAGTTTTAATGTTAGTTTGTCATGGAGAACTCTATCCAAAGCGTTGCTGAAGTCAAGAAATATTGCATATCACCGGACCGTCCCTATCAAGACATGAAGCGAGTGAATGCATTACTGTCACTAGTTGTTTAATTGTTGAGTATCCTTTTCTAAACCCGTCCTGGAAATTAGAGACGACTGCGTGCGCGTCTAAAAATTTATTAATCTGGTTGGCAATAATATTTTCTATTAGTTTACAACGTGTTGATGTAAGCGATATTGGACGGTAATTTTGTAATAATGTGCGGTCACCTTTCTTGTGTATTGTCACAACCCTGGCTATCTTCCAGTCGCTCGGTAATTGTCGATGAAGTAATGAAATACGAAATATAATAACTAGAAACTTGACAACAGTTTCAGCATTTCGCTTCAGAAACACGTTAGGAAGGTTGTCTGGACCAATTGATGATTTAGTTTTTAAATTTACTAACATAGAAACTACGCCAGGGTATGAAATAAAATTTACATCACAGGGGTGAAACACTGCGTCATTGGATGGACAAGCACCGGGATTTGAAAACGCACTGTTAAAGTAGTCATCGAAGTGGTGCGCAAAATCCCCGTGGTCGATAACTACAGAACCATCTACCAAAATTTGCGACACCTGTTTCTTTTTTTCGCCTATATAACTACAAAACTTTTTTGGTTCCTCTACAATGACATCTGGCAGCAGTGTATTAAAATAATGTTCTTTCGAAGAATGTACTGCGCGTACAAGGACTTCTTTTAAATCCTTTAAATGACCTAAATGCAAGCGCCGTTTCTTTAACCTTTTTATCTTTCGCTTTAAGTGGATTATTTTGACGTGTCATTCACGGCGTTTCTCTACCAACAAGTTTACGTTTTCTCGGCACACTTATCTATACAGCAGTGGCACATAACTTTAAAATGTTACCAAAGTGTGTTCAAATGAGTATCATTAAAATCGACAAGGCATGTTTCCAAATGTTCTACAATGGATGCATCATCTGCACGTGAGTAGTCTTTGAAAGAACAACGTTTCACAGTGTTATTATAATAAGAATGAGTACAAGCGACAAGGAGTAAGCGAACACTGACAACCAGGTGGTCAGAGATGCCTCCCACAACTTCAACAGTGTATTCAGGAAATCCTCTAGGCAAATATACCAAATCCAGTACAGATTTGCCAGTTCCTTTCACACATGTCGGTTCCTAAATTACTTTAATTAGGGCATGTGTTAACGTCATGTTAAGTACACTCGTTAAATTATTGCTGGTTTGAGGAAGGGATTCAAAACGCTCCCAAATAACGCCCGCCAGGTTTAGGTCACCAATAAGTAGCAGTTTCTTTCTTTGGAACCGAGAGATGTGCCCTTCAAATTTGAACAGATAATCAGCTGAGGCATCAGGAGGTCTGTAAATGGCTAACAGAATGTAGCTATGGCCCCAGCATGAGATTTTTATGCACAAACATTCAAGGTCGGGAATTTCTTCCAAGATAACAGCCTGTATGTGGTCTTTAATTAGAACTGCAACGCCACCGCTTTTGAAAGACCGATCCCTACCAAAAACTTGGGAACAATTAGGGAAGACATTCTCGTCGGCTATTTCAGTCCGCAGCCACGTCTCGGTTATGACGGCAATGTGTGGGTCATGTTCTAGTAAAGAAACCTCAAGGGGTTCCGTTTTGTATACTACACTGAGAGAATTTAGGTTGATTATACTCAAGTGCTTGTCACATTCTTTGGAAAGGCATCAAGTCTCGGGGTGCTGAGAGCGTTGATTGTTTATCTTGACGCGCATGTTTTTTGTCTCATCACAAAAGAACAAATCTTCATCGACCTTAAGTTTATCATGAAGTAGGTGTACTTTTTTACCCTGAAGTTTCTCATCTTTCGCGCTTTCCCACAGAAGCTTCCGTTTCTTTGGCGTTGCTTGCGAGTAATCGTAATCGTTGAGCAGACGTGCCTGAATATTTAAGCTTGCTGCAGTTTTCAAATATAAGTTTCTTTTCGTTAAAATCTTGCAGATAGATGATAACCGGTTGTTTGCTGCCTTGTCGGCTGACCCTGTGAATGCGGCCGATTGATTTGCACTGAACTTGCAACTTATCCCTCATTGCCTCGGTGAGAACATTTTCCTTAAGGGCCGCTTCCGTTTCGTCGTCGTATCAAGAAAGGCCATGAATAATTACGTTTGAAAGCCTATTTCTGTCTTCGATATCAGTTAGTTTCTTTGATTGGAAGGCAATAACGTTTTATATAGACTTAAGAGTAATTTGAACCTGATCCCCTTCCGCCGGTGAAGATTCAGATAACCATTTGTCAAGTGGAGTGTACGTCTGTTGAAGGTTATTTATCAATGTTTTGATGTTAGATAGTTGGACTTTCATTTATGAAATATTGTTACGGATAACAGCTTGACCCTAAAGCAACTCCTCAAACATTTCCTTCTACGTGGGACCTTGTTTTGTTTCAATGTCCCCGCAGAGAAGCAACTTTCACACAAGAAGACATTCATAGGCAAGTTCTAGACACTTCCGTGGGCACGGCAGGACAATAATGCCACGACAATCAGTCCGTAAAGAACTACTGTAAGGACTAATCAGCAGAACGCAGAACAGGGTCCTGGTTAGCGTCATTGCCAGTCCGCGTCCACCGTGCCCACAGAAGAAGAACCGGTGAGGTGCTTCTTTATAGTGGTGTTCCCAGGGTGACGTCACACCGCGACTACCAGGCGGTGTCGCTAGTAGAGCCAGGTCGCCAGGAAATAACCATGCTGTCATCTGGTCAACAGTGCAATCCGTACGAAGTTGATAAACGCCGACGATATTGATTCTATCCCAGCACGTGTAGCCACTCGTTTCCGTAGATGCGCCGATGTGAAAAATGCCCCGCAGAACGCATAACTGGGTCCTGGTTAGCGTCATCGCCAGTCCGCGCCCGCCGTGCCCACCGTACAATGAACCCTGTGCTCTGCTAGCCGCGGGCATCTTCTACATCAAACTCGATCATCCGCCTACTCGGCATTCTCACGCCTCCTGCTACGCTTGCCCTCTCCAGGATTTCACTCCGTTAGGTGAAGAGACCATTCGTTATCCTGCCTTCGCATTACTTGCCTTGCCCAAGCCGACTTCCTCTTGATTTCGACTAGTATGTCAATAACTCACGTTTCTTCCCTGGCGCAAGACTTACGCGGCACTTATGGACGCAGGGTAATGTGTCTTTTGTCGCAGCCATTGTCGGTGCTTCGGCGCAGTTAGCGGCGGCGCGCCACCGTTTCATTTTTTTCTTTCGCCTTCTGTTTTTTTCAGCCCTCTCCTATCCGAACGAGGCAGTGGCAGTAGTGCGTTTGGTTGTTGTTTTTGTAGTTGCCTCTGGAGCGATGGCACAAACCCACGGTGGGGGATTGGACTAGGTTTGGTGCAGATCTAAACAGGAGAAAAAATCATCCAGACTTATCTCAAGCGGTTCACAAAACAAATTGAGGAATCTAATGAAACAAATAACGAATCTTGAGAGATTTTGAGGACATTGGAATGAAAATTGAGGAAACAAAGAGGTGACAGCTCAAATAAATTACTTAGAAAGTAATAGTAGTAAATATATTTTAAGAGAAAAGTAAAGGGAAAGAAGAGTTAACACAAAAATCTCACACACCAGCTTAACGGCAGGCCCTTTGACGGCTGCATCGAAGCAGAGGAGGACGGGAATAGTAAACGGCAGCCCTAATTGAGGGACTGCAGTTTGCAAATGCTTACTTGTCTGCCGTGAAAACCACAGGCAGGAGAGGTTGAAATGATCTAAGGATTCAACGTACCCGCATGACGCACAAAGATTCAAAAGCGTGAACCCAGAACCGCATAAATAATGATTTAGACGACGATTCCTGCAGCGCAATAGCGTCATGGAAACCTCACATTGCCTTGAAGCACAGGAGCGAACGTTCTATAGGAATTTCAATTGTTCATAGTCCACTGTAGCAAGGATGGGCTCATGGCTAAGGTAGTGATCTAGTTGGAAATGTTCAAAACGGGACACAGTCCCCATGGTATGGTAAGGTTTGAAACGTGGGCAACAGGCCCACGTCGTTTGGTGAAAGTAGACAAACCCGTGCGCTTGCCTTTTCTTTCTTGGGGCATGCACACGCACACGCGCAAACCGCTTAAAACACATGTTGGCCAATGGTCTGGTGCGCTTGCGCATGATCCGAAGAAACACCCACCGTAATTTGCCCCATAATATTATTGCAGCGTATGGCCCGCTTTTGCCAAAAGTAACAAGGCAACGGGGTTTTCTTATCCGTACAAGAGTACGCCTATGTGAGTGTATAAAAGGTACTAAGCTGTCCTCTATCGCGCTCCCTTTCATGAAATAAGGTGCTCTAGAGGACAGCTTAATACCCTTTTTACTCCTTTCCGTTCAGATTGTGTGCTAGAGCCCTTGCGGCACCACTAAATATCGAAAGGTCTGGAAAGTCGAGGGCAAGTGTTCTCCCTGTCTTACACGGATTTGGAGCTCAAGGCGTGCCATTAGTGCTACGCAGCACGGCTAAGAAAGAAACCCCGTTGTTTGGTTACTTTTGACATAGCCAGGGCTTTAGCAAAGATTTCATGCGAGCTTTGATGACGACATTCGGTTCGAGACTCTTGCTGCTTGGAAGACAGTGTTCGCACGTGGCCACAGCGCTGATGTGACTCATGCTCATGCACCCGTTGCTAGCAACTACATGACCCTATGCCGCGGTTCCGATTGGCTCTTGGCGAGTGCCCTCAGCGTCGCAACTGCACGGCGCTGTGCCTAGTTGCTTGAAACTAAGGACGATTAACTCATCTTGCACTTAAAGATAAGGTTCAGATTAAGGTAAAAACAATGCAGCCAGCTATGGAAAGAAAAATGATAGGTGTAACACTAGAGACCGGAAGCGGGCAGAGCGGGTGAGGGAACAAACGCGCATTAATGACATCTTAGTCGAAATCAAGAGGAAGAAATGGGCTTCGGCACGGCATTTAATGCGAAGGCAAGATAGCCGCTTGCCCTTAAGGGTAACAGACTGGATTCCAAGAGAAGACAAGCGTAGCAGGAGACGGCAGAATTGGCTAGGTGGGCGGATGAGATTAAGAAGTCTGCAGGCATAAGGTGGGCGCAGCTGACAAAGGACCGGGTTAATTGGAGAGACATGGGAGAGGCCTTTGCTCTGCAGTCGATGTAGTCACGCTGAAGACAACGATGATGCACTTAGTGATACCGTGCAGATTCACTTCATTTAAATTGATCCGTAATTTGTGTCACTCGAAGCCCAAAGCTAACGCAATTAAAACGCCCCTCACCGCTACAGCTCTATCCACAATGAACCCATTGTATGATTCACACATTGTAGGGGAATATCTTCTGAATTTTTTTCTCTCTTCTTTTTTGAATGCTTGTCCTACAGGAGATTCAGCATTAACCCATCAAGTTATAAGACAGTGCGAAGCGCCGTGTCCCGTCTTGTTTTTGCGTGCGACGTGCGTCTCTACTTTGGCAATTATCGTACCGCACGGTACATGTATATTTTGAGCTGTAAATGCACAATACTTGACTGGTGATCAATCCAGGCATGCTTTTTACGGTGCAGCTAGGAACAAGCTGCTATGAGCGGAGTATATAAGCGCCCAGTACTTCGCCAACTCATGCGCTCCAGGATGACGGCCACTCTGACGTCAGTGCAACGCATCTACATGCGCCGTCAGCTGATGAGGCCTTTTGCACACAACGCCGCTCGGGGATAGGTCCCGCACCGGCGTAGAACTGGCTATAGTCACGCCATGGAAGATGCCGCGTAGCCAAGAAGCCATCCTAGTTGTGAGTATAGCTCCGCGAATTCGGTCACCGTTCGAAACCTACTAAGGGTTCCGCATCAATGTGCGCTTCCATAATTCCGCAACATACACATTGTATGATGATTATAATCATCAGCAGCAGCAGTAGTTTAACTACGTGTAGTGCAGAATTAAGACCTTTTGTTCTGACCTCTATTCGCTAATAATCAGTCCAGCTCTGGCCGCCTAACCCCTACAAACTCCGTAATGCCAGCCGCACACCTGTCATACTGCCGCCACCTGTCCCGTTGGCCTTGTCATGGAACCCAATCCGTTACCCAAAGAGACCATCGATTACCATGCCTTCGCTTTACATGCCCTCTCCATAACCAATTCTTCTTGATTTCATATTTAATATCATTAACTATCTACCGTCTATATCTGTTTCGCTGTACATCAAATACCCACCTATAATTTTGTTATCAAGAGCTGCGCTGTCTTCAGCTTAATTTCAAGCCTTTTCGTTAGTCCCCAAATTTCCCTTTCAAAGGTGAGCTCTGGTAAGACAGAACTGCTATAATCTTCCCTCTGGACCAAGGATATCTCAAGGATGGGAGTGCGAACCCTCCGCACTAATGCGTGCAGACCTGGGGCCCACGAAGCAGGAGAGGTTCGCGCGGTTCATTTCAGCGACTCCGTTCAAGCGAGTCGACGCGAACACCTGCCGACGCGGAGCGCTTCTGCGAAAAACTCTGGTGAGGACATGTACTCGCGCTGTGCATGGTGTGGTGGACTCCGTGATGCGTGTCGCGTTTCGGCGCGCTCACGTGCACAGGATCCAACACGTGCACGCATGCGGCCGACCTCGTGAGCGTGTCGATGGAGGAACGACGATTGCAGGCTCAGAGGACAACGAGGGCGATCGTGCGTGGTGGACGTGTCACGGTGACTGTCCCCTTCTGAGGGAGAGAGGGGGATGCGAGGTTGCGCACTCTTTTTTCTAGAGAACTCGGTCTCAACCCAGTCGTGCGATGTCTTCTTCAAAAGGAACCGCTGGGTCCGTTGTCACACGTACCGGTGACGACGAAAGCTTTGAAAGCACTCTTTATCGGGAGAAATTGGGCCCATGCAAAAGATAGGCGATGGTAAAGTGCGCATTTGGCAATCACAATAGCAGCTGTACGAATGGTAGAAGCATTTCTAGCTATAATCGTTTCGGTAGCAGCGGTAGTAGTAGTTCTTGCTTTACGAAGCGGCTCTAGGTGCGGTTTTAGTACCCTGCATTGGGGAAAAAAGGATGACAATTTATAAGGTGAGGAAAAAAGGAGCTAAGAAGAAAATAAAGTGAGTAAGCAGTTAGCGTGCTGCAAAGTCTCAGTATGTTGTGCAGGCCCGCCGTTCTCAAGAACCCGATCAGCGTTTGGAAGGCCTTCACTGCCGACTATCGCCGCAGCCACAGTCCCAGTGTCTCCTTCTCCGTCAGCAGGCGCGGATCAAGACAGTCTAGTTCACAGCATAGTGACTGACTAAATTGAAGTTGGAAAACAGGCAGTAAATAAGTGGTTCAGTGACGAGTTCCTAAGAAGAACCGGGACAGATGCGATCCTTGCACAATCGGCGACACGTCGACCGGCCAGTCAAGAAGGCGAACGATCCAACAGATGTCCGAAATGTTCAACGCCGGACGCTGGGGTGGACTCCTGTGACCTGCTGTGAACGTGTCCAGGGACGAAGGCCTCAAGGACAAGGACACAAAATGAAGTTGGACGCACGGCCATAACGGACGAATACCTCTTCGGGTGAATGATAACTGTTGGAGCTGGACGCTCCTCAGGTTCCTACATACGAGTATATGAAGCCATCTCGTGAAATTTCGCAGTGATTTTTGCGTACAACCCGCAGTTTCAACTGTGCAGGCCGGAACATGTAGGGGTAAGCCGATCAGACATGCACCATGTTGGTGAAAATGGCGGTCACTTTGGCTCTAAACAAAGTCCCCTAGAGCGTACTCACGTCACGCTACGGGTGCGATGTTGTTTTCGGTAGGTAGTGTAGCGCACAGTGGCGCTGTAAAGCGGAAGCAGTAAGATCGGCGTTACCAGCCGGCGAAAGAAGAAAATACAGATGAACGGCGCATGCTCGGAGCACACGCACGGCATGGGCTGTTCAATGCAAAAAGCGCGCTACGCTGGTCCTCTTGCTCAGGCGCTCCGCTGCGACCCCGTAAATTCTCTACAGTGGTTACTCTGGCCTAAGAGATGACCGACCCCAGCAACTTCCCGCCCTCAGGCGACCTTCCGCCTGACGCTACCTTGTGCCCACGGGACGTCGCAGCTATCCAGCTCCACCAGTCCACATTCTGGCCCCACCATCCGCAGAACTGGTTCGCCGTGGTCAACACGGAGGCATCTCGGTTTCGTCACTTACTTTCCAACCTGCCTACTGAGGTGGCTCAAGAGGTGGCGGACGTCATCGTTGGACCCTTGGGCGATGCCCCGTACCAGCGACTTAAACAGTGAATTCTGGACCGCACCATGACGTTCGAGAGCGCACCTCCAGCAGCTGCTCATCTGCGAACAGCTTGGAGAGCGCGGCCCCTTCGACCGCCGCCGGAATTCGACCAGATGCTCCAGCTGGGTATTATTCGCCCTTCGTCGAGTCCTTGGGCCTCACAATTCCATTTGGTGCCCAAGAAACAACCGGATGACTGGTGTCCGTGCGGCGACTACCGGGCTCTCAACGCTCACACGGTCCACGACATATATCCCCTTCCACACATCCTAGACTTCACTGGATATCTAGACGGATGCAAGATCTTTAGAAAAGTGGATTTGTCAAGGCGTACCATCAAATATTCGGTGAGCCTGCCGCTATCCCGAAGACGGCCATCACTGCACCCTTCGGCCTGTTTGAGTACGTGCGCATGCCCTTTGGGCTACGCAACGCAGCTCAAACTTTCCAAAGATTCATTGCTGAAATGACGCGCGGACTCCCGGCTGTATTGCTTACATTGACGACATCTTGTCGCGAGTCGTACTCTACAAGATCATGAGTGTCACCTCGAACTCTATCAACGCCTCCAAGTATTTGCCTTGGTAGTCAACGCCCAGAGGTGTGTCTTCTGCTATTCTGAGCTCGAGTTCCTGGGCCACCACATCTCGGCGCTAGAAATTCGTCCATTGCTTTCTCACGTCCAGGCTGTTAAAGACTTCCCAGCACCCACTACCCTACACAAGCTCCGTGAGTTTCTGGGCCTAGTGAGTTTTTCTTGGCGCTTTATCCCGCACTGCGCCGAGCTTCTCCACCCACTGACCGGCCTTCTTCGCGCAACCAAGCCCTCCTCCTTCGCGATTTCCTGGTCTTCCGAACCTCAGGCTGCTTCACGGTTGAAAGACAAGCCCTCGCCGACTCGATCCTTCACATCCATCCTAGTACTTGCGCGCTCAGTCGTATCATGGTGGATGCTTCCAGCGTGGCCATTGGTGCTGTTCTCCAGCAGAAAATCGACTCCGAGTGACACCCACTGGGTTTCTTTTCTTGGAAGCTCCAACCTGCCGAGACTCGCTACAGCGTACTTGGCCGTGAGCTGCTCGCCATCTACTCCACCATCCAGCATTACCGCCGCTTCTTGGAAGGCCAGCCATTTTACGTTCTAACGGATCATAAGCATCTGGTGTATGTGTTCCGTCGAACTCTTCCAAGTACGTCGCCCGTGAACTTCGTCAGCTGGCCTACATATCGGAATTGACAACAGACATCCGGCATATCAAAGGCACCGAGAACGAGGCAGCTGATGCACTTTTACGCATTATCTCCATCGGCGTGTCTTCCTCTGCTGTAGAGTGGGAATGTCTGGCGCGGGCGCAGCTCGAAGAGCCTGACCTGCAACCCCGTGCCCTCCGTCTGCAGCTCGTGCCTCATCCGTTTGTTCCCGCATTGCACTGGTGCGACATGTCATCGGCTCTACCGCGTCCTTTCATCCCGAAGGCCTTTCGTCGTGCCATTTTTCATTCACTTCACGGCATCTGCCATCCCAGCATCCGAGCCACGCAGCGCCTAGTTACCCAGCGGTACGTCCGGCTGAACATTAACACGAACGTTCGCTAGTGGGCCCTCTCGTGCCTTGCCTGCCAGTCCGTCAAAGTGTCCCGGCATACAAATACTCCATCCCAGTCTTTCCTGCCCCCTGATTGTCGCTTTGACCACGTTCATCTTAAATTGGCTGGACCGCTCCCTCCCTCTCATGGCTGCTGTTACATTCTGACGATAATCGACCGCTTCACCCGTTGGCCCAAAGCAGTGCCCATTCCGGACATAACTGCGGAAACAATTGCCAGAGCCTTCGCTCCAGCATGCGTTTCCCGCTTCAGCTGCCCTGGCATTGTTACCACGGAACGCGGCCGCCAGTTCGAATGCACCCTCTTCACTTACTTCACCCGCTTGCTCGGCACTAAACACTGCCGAAGCAGAGCACACCACACCTGTGCCAACAGCATGGCCGAGCGGCCCCATCGCCAGCTCAAGGCTGCCCTCACTGCGCGTCTGGATCGCGAGCACTGGGTCGACCGCCTTCCTATGGTGTTTCTTGGCTTACGCGCCGTCCTTCGTCGTGACCTTGGCTGTCCAGTGGCCAAACTTGTCTTCGGTGACCCCTGCGGCTTCCCGGAGACTTGTTCGTTCCTTCGGCTCCCTCATCCCAGCCTCTGCAGTACCTCCAACGCCTACAGGACTGTATTCATCACCTGCCCCCAGTACCGCCTCGATCATCTGACCGTCATGTCTTTGTGCACCCAGACCTTGCGTCCTCGACACATGTTTTTCTAAGACAAGACGCTGTAAAGGCGCCTCTTACCGCTTCATACGACGGCCCGTACCGCGTCCTCAATAAGACAAAGTCGGCGACTATCCTGCTGAATGGTCGAGAAGAGGTAGTATCCTTGGATAGCCTCAAGCCCGCATACCAAGAGGCACCTCCCCAGGAGCTTCCCTCGGATGTTGCCAGCTTATCTGCTGACCTGCCTGCCGCCAATGCAGCCCCATCTCTGCCCCGTCGGCGAGTAAATTTCGCCGTTCCGTCTGGACGGGGGCCCTGTAGCGCACAGTGAGGCTGCAAAGCGGAGGCACTAAGATCGGAGTTCCCAGCCGGCGAAAGAAGAAAATAAAGATGAACGGCGCGTGCTCGGTGCATACGCACGGCACGGCTGATCGGTGCTAGCCTGCTACGCTGGTCCGCTTGCTCTGGCGCTCCGCAGCGACCCCGCAAATTTCCCACAGTAACTTCAACCGTGTGGGCCGGAGAAGGGACCGATAAGTCAATAAGACACACGCGCTTAGCCTTTCGCCGCGCTTTATGAACATCCCAGGGACGCCTACTTTCATTATGTGTTGGCAATGGACCTCTCCCTGGAGCAAGAGGGCTAGGGGGTGCGCGGAACGAAACCATGCTTGGTTGGCAAAAGCGGCCTTTCCGGTCCGGTTTGCATGCTGTGCGGAGCTTCACGAACTGCCCGACGACATGTATTTTGTGTCTAAAAATGTGCATTCACTATGTTGAAATAAAGCTAGCGGCACTACAATACCCGGACCCATTAGCCACTGACAAATAAAAAAAATTATTATAGCTGTTCAGAAAATATGCACTTCGGAGATATTTTCGTGCACCTAGTCCGAACAAGCCTGGCCAGTGCTGTGCACAGACACTGAAATCCTATACAGCCGCTTGAAAACAATAGGACCTCGCAAACGACAGCGTTTGATTGAGCGCGGTATGTTACGATTCCGAGTTGAAATGCGGCTGTACTTGAACGGCCAAGCCGATGGCATATAAGCCTGCGAGCCGCCTAGGATTGGCTACAAATTCCTGTCTAGAAGTTATTTGAATACTTCCAGCAGTCACATGCCATCCGTGCCTTTGGGCGCTCGATCAGTGCAGGATCAGCAGAGTGTGCGACGTTGGCGCGTAGTCGCGGCTAACGGCACCCAGCAGTGTTCTTCCCAGCAATCGCAAAACAGCGTGAATTACTGCATCAGCAGACTACACAAAAATAGAGGCGACATTGAACTGCGTTTAATTACGGAGAGAGAGAGAATGATGAAGGGAAAGGCAGTAAGGTTAACTAGGCGAGTATGCTACGTACCCTACACGTGAGAAGGGGAACGAAAGGAGAGATAGAAAGGGGAGAGAGGAAGGTAGATTACTTTTTTGCGTGTCCGTGGTCCGTAACTAAGAGGGTACTCTGGACATACTCTGCAAGATTGCAACCTTGACCTCAATCCTGAGTCTTTCAAGAGTTTTAAAACCGCCTTCACAGCTGTCTTCTGCGATGAAGGTTTAGACCAAGGACCCAGAATCTTGGCTTCAGTAAGGGGCCGAGGATCTAAGCGGTGCAGCGGTGCAGCCAGGAGGACACTCTCACGCTGAAACCGAGGGCAGTTACAAAGAAGGTGTCCTATAATTTTATCGCACCCACAGATCTCACACGCAGTAGAGTCTGCCATTGCGATTAAGTGGGAGTAAGGCATTTGTGAACGCCACTCCCAGCCACAGGCGACACAACAGCGTAGCATCGCAGCGGGAGAGGCCGGACGGAGGACTGAGTTGAAGTAAAGGGTCTAGGCGGTGCAGACGGCACGCCGAGTTTCCAGGGGAAGACCATGACGCCAAAGTCTCGTTTCGGCCAAGCATTCGCAGCTGTCTTGCTGCGTCGGCTCTTGTCAGCGGTATCCGGACAATGTTGGCACTGCCGTGGGCCGATCGAGCTGAAATGAAATTCTTTCCTGGTATCCACTGGAAGATGATGTCATGACTTTTTTCAAGTGCCTGGTGTTGTAGGTGTCTTATCTCCGCCAAGAGTTGCTCGTGGTCGCCATGGCGTAAAGCAGAATTTAGACATTGAAGGGCAGCTTTTGAATTGCAGAAAACAGCCCATTTGTGGGGTGTTCGTGCACCAGTGTACTGCACAGCCGCACGAAGAACAAATTCTGACCCGGTGGAGGTAGTCCGATGCGAAATTATTTGATTGATACTAGCTTGCCTCGCAGGAATGACCACGGCGCAAGCTGTACGCAGTGGATGAGTCCGAGAAGTCTGTAGACATACAGATGGCTTGGAAGTATATATACAGTTGGAAGTGCTGGCAAAAATGGCGCCCTTCGCATATAAAATGCAGTAGAGGTGCCTCATCTGACCGATAAATTACAAATTTGCCATTTGATACTGTATAGGCAGCTGTTACTAGAAGGCAGTTGGATAGGCAGTTGGATTTTGGATGGGCAATCGTTTCGTGCTTTTCTGGATGACGGAATGGGCACTAGAGTATTTATTTTTCGGGCTAATCAGTTGTGGTGAACTCAGCAGGTCGCGAATGGCACTAAGCCTACTGCCATGAAATTTGAGCTGTTTGGCACCGCACGAATGGCACTAAAACTTAAAGCATAAAACACTTAATGGCACTAAATTTGTCCGTGCGTGACGGATGCAAGTTGGGCCAGTTTTTGGCGTCATCAGCGACTTCAGTCTGACTTATATAATTGCGGCTCGTCAGCGCCCAGTGACTGATAAGTCGCTCAAGTCAGTGCTCGGAACAACTTCGCGAACGTCATACCCAAACATTCTGGACAAAAGCATTTCTGAACAGGCAAGCCGTTTATGAACGCAGTTTGTTCATATAATGTAAGATTTCACATATAACAATCAATATATCCGCAGATCAGCCAACGGCAGTCTTGCAGTTTATTTTTTTATTTTGAAGAAGAAGGGCATTAGCCTAGCCACACTGCCATCACTCAGAGCGAGACGTCTACTTTCCTCGTTATTCTCAAATGTAAACGAGGAAAGTATACGTCTCGCTCTGAGCGATGGCAGGGCGGCTAGGCTAATGCCCTTCTTCTTCTTCACAATAGGAAAAAAACGCACAAAACCTAACCGCACAAAAATCTAAAGAGGAAGCAAGAGGTCATTTTAAGGAAATTGAAATCGAATACTTATATAAATCTTGTTAAATTCAGCTATACGGTTCCGTATTCGTACGATCCGCACTGCGCCCTATGCGGTGAAGTGGCTGACTTATACCACCTAGTAAGGGCATGCAAGAAAAACCCAGCTATACCAAGAATCAATAAACGAACAACTGAGGACTTGGAGGCGGCGCTGTCCAGCTCACATTCGAACGACCATCTTTCGCTGGTGAACCGCGCAAGAGTGGCGGGAAAAGCCAATGGGCTCCTGGAATGAGGGCCCACGCAACCATTCTATTCATTAAACGTTTTTCTCTCTCTCAGAGCGAGAGCCTATTGTCCTGGACAGAGCTCAAGCTGTGTCGCCATCGTGCTTTCGCCGTCGCCTGAGCGCTGACCTATGCCCCGTTACATTTGGTGGAGGTTTGGTTTCTCATCCTCGTACCGCCCTGGACCTCCGCAGCCGCACTCTACCGACCACCCCTATGCCCGAAGATGCCAACCCCCACGCCGTGCAGGTGGGCTATGCAGTCCTCTGTCGGGCTCCCCCCGAAAGCGGGAGGACACCGCCCTCTTCAGCGGTACTGACGATCATGGCGCTGAAGACTGGGACGATACCGCCAAGTTGAACAATGTCATCTTTTATTTGACCGGCGTTGCCAACCTGTGGTTTCGAAACCACCAAACAGACTTCTCCACGTGGACTGCTTTCAAGGCGAACCTCACCGAAGTGTTCGGACGTCCTGCTGTGCGCAAGCTAGGCGCCGAACACCGCTTGCGCGAGTGCTCCCAGCAGTCGGGTGAGACGTTCACGAGCTACATTGAAGATGTGGTAAACCTGTGCTCGCGCGTCAACGCGCCCAGATGTTCGAGGCTGACAAGATCAAGCATATTCCGAAAGGCATCGAGGATGACGCCTTTCAGATGCTGCTGTCGCGAGATCTCCGCACCGTTGCCGAACTCACCAGTCTCTGCCAGCTCTCTAGGCCTCTTTTCCTATCTTCGACGTTTTATTCGCAACTTTGCCGCCATTGTTGCCCCTTTAACCAGCTTCTCGGCAACAACATGCATTTTTCGAGTTGGTCGCCTGCCTGCGACGAAGCCTACAACAACTTGCGCAGTCTCCTCATGGCACCACCCATTTTGCGCCACACCGATCCCAAGCCACAACCGAAGTACACACGGACGCCAGTGGCATCGGCCTCGGGGCTGTGTTCGGCCAACGGAAGTCTGGATTCGAGAAATATGTAGTTGCTTAAGCCAGCCGCGCCCTCACGAAATGCGAATCTTGCTACTCCGTCACGGAAAAAGAGTGCTTGGCCATTGTCTAGGCCTTTGGCAAGTTTTGACCTTATCTATATGGCCGTCTTTTTGACGTGGCCACCGACCACCATGCCCTATGTTGGCTTTCTTCGCTTTAGGTCGCTTGGCTCGATGGGTTCTCCGTCTACAAGAATGTAACATACGTGCCTTCTATCGGTCGGGCCGCAAGCATCGGGACGCTGATGCCCTGTCCCGCTCCCCGCTACCAGCCGAGATTGCCAGCCTCTCCGCGCTCGAATCCGCTGCGCCTTCGCTCACCACCTGCGACATGCCTTCTGAGCAGCGTAAAGATGTATGGATTGCCTCTCTTCTTGACTTTCTCTCCGACCCATCTACGGCTTCAGCGTCGCGCACCCTTCGTCGCCAAGCTTCACATTTTACATTGCGTGATAATCAACTCTATCGGCGCAACTATAACTCTGATGGACGTAAATGGCTTCTTGTTATTCCCCGACATCTCCGGTCCGAAATCTGCACCTGCTTCCACGCTGACCCGCAATGCGGTCCCGCGGGAGTATTCAAGACTCACCCTCGCATCCGTCTCCGGTACTACTGGCGAGGCATGTATAACTTCATCCTGAAGTACGTCCGCTCCTGCCCGTCCTGCCAACGCCGTATAAGCAACTTCCTCATCCCGCTGCTGGAGAGTTGCAGCCACTACATTGTCCATCTCGCCCCTTCAACCGTGTTGACATAGATTTATACGGCCCTCTGCCGTACACCACTGCTGGCAACCGCTCGGTCATTGCTGCCATTGATTCCCTGACCCGGTATGCCGAAACCGTCGTGCTCCCGGCTGCTACAGCTCGTGAAGTGGCGTCCTTCATTTTCCAGCGCTTCATATCTTCGCCACGGTGCTCCTCGTGAACTCCTCAGTGACAGAGGACTGCATCTTCTTATCTGACGTCGTTGAAGCTCTACCCGCCGAGTGCAATATAATTAATCGGACTTGTACAGCCTATCCGCAAATAAATGGTCTAACCGAACGATTTATTCGCACTCTGGGCGACATGCTGGCTATGTACGTTGCTGCCAACAACATGAACATGGACCTCGTTCTAGCCTATATTACGTACGCCTACAACACTGCTCGCCCAGTCCACGATCGGTTTCTCCCCATTTTTTTTCTGCTCTACGGCCGGCATCCATACGCTCCCACCGACACAGTTCTCCCATACCACCGTGCCTCATCTGAGTGTACAACTGTTTCTGAAGCTTCCCAGCACGCAGAAGACTGCCACCAGGTTGCACGGTCGCTCTCAGCAGACACAAGGGGCGCCAAAAACGCCGCCATGACGAAGGTCAGCTTGACACTTTCCCACCCGGTTCGCTCGACTGGCTGGGATCCCTTCCACGGCTCCCGGCCTCTCAAAGAAACTTATTTCGAAATACCATGGCCCCTACCGCGTCCTGGAGCGCACATCCTCACTCAACTACATTATTGAGCCCATCACACCGTCTTCCGATATCCACCCACGTGGCCGCGAGACTGTGCTTGTTCAACGACTCAAGCCACACTACGACCCGGTTGTGTTGTCAGCACCGTAAGTCGTCAGGATGGTTGCTTTCCTCCCCGGAGCCATTGTGAAGAAGGAGAAGGGCGTTAGCCTAGCCGCACTGCCATCGCTGAGCGAGAGCCTGGCGACCTGGACAGACCAGAGACTGTTTCGCCGCCGTGGTTTCGCCGCTGCCTGAGCGCTGACCTAAGCCCCCGTTACACTACTGACGCTTTCGCTATTACCAGAAGCGCTACCCTTCGGTTTTATATGGCAGCCTCAAATGTTCGATGCGAACGATGGAAACACGATCGGCTTGTGTTGTCGGCACCATGAGTCGCCAGGATGGCTCTTTTCCAGCCCGGAGAAGAATGCACCATTACCTTCAATATTTCCATTTTTCAAAATGTTTGGCCGAGAATGTTTGACATGAGGCTGAATGCGAGTTCCAGCGACGACTGTGAAAGCATTCCGGAGTTACACGACCGCAAAGCATCGCGAATACTTCACCGGCGTAAGGTGCAGTACCTGTATTGACCTCATGTTAGGAATAAAGTACCCGGTGCCTGAAGTCAATTACATATCTGCTCGCTGCTCTGATTATGATACGACAACATCCAGCCTTAAACAAACGTTCATTCCGTATACGCGGTTGTGTGTGATGAGACTGATGTCTTACTGGAGCTATGCCTAGACAGCGCAGACGTCTCACATATCATCATCAGCATTAACAACATAAATATAGGCCTAATCTGAAAAACGCAGCATCATGGATGGTAGCCATGACATTTCTCCGCTGACATTTATTCAGGCGAACATGGAAGTTTCGATTCTTGACATGCAGGCCGTCTCATTTTTTGACGGTTAAAAGGAAACTTTCTTTACAGTGCTGAACCACGCATTGCGTGCATTCCGCAGAGTGCAATAAACTTTCATGGGGACTTTACAGCATGAAAATGACACTCTTCAATAGAAATGTAAAAAAAATCGCATGCCTGTTTATCGCAGACAGTTTAGTGCAGTTGTTTCTGGTACATTACTGCGTTTGACATCTTGCATGAACGAGGGTTTTGGTCGTTCGACCGAAACTGATTCCGAAAGCAGAATGTGCATATATTCATCAAGTGGTCACATGGCACCGACGCTTTGGGAACACGATAGGAACAGCGCGTTAGGAGACAAACCCTCCTTCGTAAATCTGCTCAGCAGACTGGTTAACTAAAATACTGAATAGTTTACTTTTTAGCTATTACTGTTAAACTCGTTAATTACTGAGATGTGTGTAGCCCACCTTAAGATATAGCCATATCAGTATTAGAATTTCGAAAACACGGATACCGTCGGCGCTTTTGTCCAACAAATTTTTGGCTGTTTCGACGAGTTAAGTGCAATGGAGAGGTTGCTTTCCCTGCAAGCTTCTCGGAAGAGCATGTATTTGGGAGCGATGTAAAATTTGTTGGGCTGCAGAGCCGAATTGCAACTGCGTTTTCTAAATGCTAAAAACTGATATGGGTATTACTTACGGGGGCTGCACGCCTCTCAGTAATTAATGAGCCTAACACTAATAGTTAAAAAGTTAACTATTCAGCATTAGTTAACCAGCCTTCTAGTTAGCACGTCTTAGCTTCATTCTGATGCGCTCCACCGCTGACAATTCTATGCCAAAGAAGGCGATGTTCTGACTCAAAAAGCATATTTTTAAAAATTGTGTAAAGTCTTAGGTCAAACACCCTGCATATCAGTACTCATTTCACTGCAGATTTCGCTGGAGAAATCGTACATGTTTGATGAAAAGGGCCCGATTAACAAATCGGCATGAAATGCAAGTGCAGCTCCTATCAAGATGCAGGCGTCGACTGACATCCTTGAGTGTGTGCTATAGGATTGGCAGCGCAAGTGCAAAGAATTTATAAATCGACGTCCTACCAAGGACTATTACACATCGAGGTAGCATCTTTGGGGAAGAAATGTGGGCGAACTAAACCCCTATGGCGACAAATACACGAAATGTCTTCCAGTGCCATTGCCCGCTTCTTTATGACTCAGATTCTATGACTTGCCGCTCCGCACGCGTCATGACTTTGTATTCGGCGATTGGATGCTTTATGGCCGTAGCGCGCTCTTAACCACAGCGACCAGGTAGCTAATTGAGCGAGCGAATTTTTTACTAAGCGCCACGTAATTTTCAAAAATACCTGCTATGTTGCCGATATTCCATTGCCTAAACATGCCGCCGAAAAGATCAAAGGCGTGGCACTGTGGACCGCGCTATGTCGTGCAGTAGTTACGTGGGAGCGCTGTTATCACATTTCTTTTTGTGCCCGCGGGGGTCTGCCCTCGATGAACTTGTAATGAAGACATTGACTTGTTCATTCAACACGCCTTCTTTCGTGTGTCGGATTGTTTTCTTCCCACTGGAATCATGAGTGAGTGTGTGAAAACAGGTGCACTGATCCACTTTGTCGCACTGTCAGTGCTGCTGCTAGCGCAGAAATGATGAAAAACAGGGAGTTACCCCAGCGGAAAGCGATATTGCGTGGGTTGAAAACGAGCCCATTTCGTTTAAATCTTCCTAACAAACAATAAAAAGTAGGCACATATAGCTCGGTCCGGCACTAAACGCCGCACAAGTATCAGTGTTTCATGGATGGACACATTATAGCTTCGGCTCGAGGGAAGGCGCCAAGAAAGTTTCGAAAGCAGGGTTAGAAAAACAGGTGCCGCAGCCAGTGGAGGGCTCCGGAGTCATTTCGACCACCTGCAGTTCTTTATTTTGCATACATATCGCGCAGCACACGGGCACCTTATGCACATCGCCTCCACAGAAATGAATACCCGCCGCGGCCAAAATTCGACCTCGCGTTCTCGTGCTAGCAGATGAACCCCAAGATCATTCAGCCACCTTGGCGGGATATCGCAGTGAGCGCAGTGTTGCGCTAAAGCACGTATTCGCTAACAGACTAAGTTCACCTTAGAGGGGCAGCGTTAGTTTGGCGGCCTGGACATTTTAAGACGTTCGTCACGTCGCCGTGTAACAGCTTAAACCCGAATCGTCAACAAAAAAATAAAAATCAACTCCAGCCGCGAGCCCGCGCTTTCGTCTTGGGCACCGCAAGCTGGCGGGCAGTTTCCGCCTAGTAACAACCATAGGCAATCACGCCTTGAGAACTCACCAATCAGAGGAGGGCGTCCAACACGCTGCTGCGCTCTGTTGTTTTACTTTCGCTGCATCTTCAGGGCTTGTAGCGTTTTCTCGGCCTCCTCCCCCCCCCCCCCCCCCATGTCTACAACCAATTTTTACTTCTTTTACTTCGTTACTTCTTTTGCGGTGACTCTTCGGCTCGCTCGCACCCTTGGCGTGGCGTGAGCTGCGTCTCCGTGTTGCCTCTTTTTCCAAGTCGCGTCTGGCCGGCCTCTTTCTTGACAGTAATAAAAAAAGCCTCGGGAGCTCGTCTGTAATGGCGATGGCGGAGCGGAATTTTCGCTCGCGGCTTCATTTCTGTGGCCGGACATATTGAATCGTGTTCATGATCGAAAGGACGTCTTTCTTCTGAACGCTCGTCGCAACTCGTGTTATTATTCGCCAAGCGGACTTATCGCCGCGGTGGCTCAGTGGTTATTGCGTTCAACTGGAGGGCTCGAGGAGGTGAGACCGAATTCCAACCGCAGCGACCGCATTTCATAAAAAGGGACAAATATAATCTCGTGGCATGCGCTGTAAGCGCATGTTGAAGAACCCCACTTGGTCGAAACTAACCTGGAGCCCTTCACGATGACTATCGCTGTGTTCTTTCATTGCACGCTTAATCTTTAATTTCACGGCGTGACTAAGGTTTGCACCGAAAATGAGACACTAGCAATGTTCATTGACGAGATTAGAAGCGGGTTTTCAGCATTGTTGAGTTACTTGAGGCTAGTGACTACCTGGGAGAAAACTGGTGTAGCTTACTTTTATTTTCGTTTTGTTTTCGGCACAAGAATTGATTTCGTTGCAAACGCGTCTTGCTTTTTCACACTATCGTATCAGCCCGAAGGAACACAACGACATGACATTCTCCCTGCTTGGTGTTTCACTGCTTCACTGTCTCCGTTTCTCGTGCGCCTATTTCTTCTGCATTTATTTGTATATACATCACTTAACGCTCCGCTACCGCCGTCTGCCCGGTTTAACGGGGTCTCCTCTCCTAGCATCCGACCAACCGGGGAGCGATGAGAGGGGGCGACGCAAGCGCCGCCGCTAAAAGTTGGCGGCCGCGGAGAAACTCGCTCGCTCGCTCGCAGACGACTCTGGCGAGCCGTCGTCTGCGGGCGCTGTTGTAATCGCTCTCCCGCTCTGCAGTCGTGCGGCGTGACTTCGCGGCCCTGGTGGTGGTTACTAATCCCACCCTATTAATCCGCCCGGCGTTTGTCTGTGTCGCTT
This sequence comes from Amblyomma americanum, assembly GCA_030143305.2. Taxonomy (NCBI): domain Eukaryota; kingdom Metazoa; phylum Arthropoda; class Arachnida; order Ixodida; family Ixodidae; genus Amblyomma; species Amblyomma americanum. The sequence continues at coordinate 40,896 of JARKHS020028254.1, forward strand.
ACCGGATTACCGCCACCCTGGCTCACTTGACGATTAACTCCTGCCAGCAGACGAGCGCCGAAGAAGCGCAGGTAGTGAGCATGGAACTGTTGTGTATGGAGGCACCTCCGCAGTTCGGACCGGCGGTCCCGCGAGCCGCTTTCGATTCCGCCATTGTGGGAACGGACTCTGTGATGGCGAAGTTGTTGGCGCTCCAGGCTCGCTACACGGTGACCTGCGACTACTGCAAGCGGGTCCAGACTGAGGTGCTTTCGTCAATGAGGAAGACAGTCGCCATGTGGATGTCAGAGGTGAGTTGTGTGTTTACTGCTGTACTTGTTTTGAGTGTCTCGCTTTGCAGGCGAACGAACAAGTGCGGGGCGCATTCGAACATTTTCTGCTGGCCCTAACTTGAGGCGCTTCTTCACTTGGCATGATAAGACGGAATTTAGAGCTCAAGTATAAATTTAGTTGGTTGGCATGCAACTCACAGCGGTCTTTGGAGACATTTTGCTAACTGCTCTGGCCGGACCCTTTTGCGTGACGAGGAATAAAAAAAAAAGAACCTGGCAGACGAACACTCGTAAACATAATCTGAACCAACGTTACCTTCAGACAGTCTTACGAGCGTCGGGTTTCGCTCTTCGTATTGTTTGCGTGACCCTGAGCGCTTCGTTGTCGAAGCCCCGAGAGGTGTTATACCTTGCGTTAGTGGGTTTTAACCTTGATGGACTTTCACGACGCTATAGTTTCTGAATGCGCCTAATCGTTCAACTGTTATGGCTGGTTTGAAATTGCGTTGGCGCCATGCAGTGTCCCAAGCTTTCCGTAGGTTGTGGCTGTAGGCTCGGTTTCGCGTTTTTTAATGGAATACCCATCGGATGAATATGGAGGCTTGCTAGTCGCGGCCGGCGAGTCGGGAAGGGAATTTCAATATTCTAATCAGCCGCCTTGTTCGAATTTATGAATGTTAAAATGAGCGTTTTGAATCGTATTTTCCGCTCCGCGGCAGATTTCTGGTCAAAATTTTGTTCTGCTTTTTTTTATGTTGGACTAGTCTGGACGTCGGTAACAGTGCAGTCGTGCGGATAGTTTTCATTGTTAGGTTCTGGGCATAAGGGAACGGAAAGTTAATTTCTTGATTGTTGAGAAGCTTGTTGATTTTCGAGAGGCTACGTTCTGTGGACACCGTTATAGGAGGTTATAGGACCCCCCCCCCCCCCCCCCCCCCTCTTTGAACCCCTTGTACTAAACGACTTCGCATTGGAGTTTCTGTTTCTTTTTCTTGACTATCGAGGAAGGTTTTATTTTGGTCCTTGTTGCTGTTTGTTCGTAGTTAAGTATGCGGGCGTCAGTGAATGCACTGTGATGGCTCGAAGAGATTCACGGGCTATGAGAGACACCGCAGTGGAGGGCTCCGGATGAATTGAGACCACTTGGTGTTGTTCAACTTTCGCTGACGTCACACGGCTGTTTTTTCGTTTCGAAATGCGGCCGTGCTGTCCGGATTCGATCCTGCTACCTTGGGATCACCAGTCCAACCGCAAAGCCACGTAGTCACCGCGTTGGAACATCTGTTAAGTTCCGTTTAACGGCATTTAACGTACCAAAGCGGCTCAGGCTATGAGGGACGCCGTAGTGAAGGGCTCCGGAAATTTTGACTACCTGGGGTTCTTCAACGTGCACTGACATTGCACAGCACACGGGCCTTTAGATTATCGCCTCCATCGAAATGCAACCCATGGAGGTGAAATGCTAGAGGCCCGTGTAGTGTGCGATGTCAGTGCACGTTCTAGGACCACAGATTGTTGATTTTTATACGATATTTACCTGGCAAATGACAGGGTTAATTGGAAAGACATGGGAGAGGCATTTGCTCTGCAGTGGGCGTAGTCAGGCTGATGATGATTAAGTTGCGGCACTACGACCTACAGCATAGCGGCTTCTCGAGATGGGCTTGCTCGAACGATGAGGATGGTGCCAGCCAAACGAATTTGTGCAGAAAAATCCGGTAGCTGACAGTTTAGGGTGGCAGCTTTAACTATTCCAGGTCCCTTTTTCTTTAAAACGCGGTCCATGAAACTTTTCTACTGTGTAAGCATCTATGAATTTATTAAGCAACTAGTTGTCAATGAATTTTATTCCACTTATCCGTTTCAAAGCTTCCTTTTCGAAAACGCCGTATCGGTGGGTGTACGATCACTTTATTACCTTAAAGGTAGCGTTAGGGATATTACATAAGGGGTGGGCAAAAATAAAATAAATGGTCTCTTTATGCGTTACGCGCGGGTTGTTGATAAACTCACTTGCGCCTGGCGGACAGTCCGAGATATAAATTAGGTCTAAAACAAGCAAAACACATTAAGCTATCCGGAAGATAATGACGTCAGACAGCGATAGGTTTTATCCGTCGCTTGTAGATGGCGCACGAATCTGTGAAACTCCGCGAAGTGGCCACTGGGAGTGGTCACATTTTGCAGCGAAGTTTGCGCGCTGGTATGCGAGCATATGCGAACTGACTAAGGCTGCAATTTAGCAAAGGCTTTCGTTGGCGTCATGTGTCGAGGTCGTTGTTTCGTATTTAGCCTTCAATGTTGCGCCCATTAAAAACACAGAACAGATCATGAGATAGCACGCTTTACTGTAACTTTTTTTTTCTCCAATTTGTACTTGCATCACTTCGCATTGTTGATTTGTCCGAAATGCGCTGTTATCGGAAGACCGTTTTCTAAGTCGGTGACGCGTTTCAAAGAAAATTTCAAGAAACGTCCGCAGAAAGAATGTTACTGTAAAGGTTATTAAAAGCCACTCAGCCAAGCTATACGGGGAAGCGTCATCAGTCCTTTGCCTTTTTTTTTTAATGACGCGTCACTTTCATAGCGCGATTTGTGACACCTTGTGGCATTTTTCTTTTCCCCTATATGGATAGTGCAAGGCCGCTTCATGTCGCTATCACTACGCGTGTCAGTCGTTGCCATTTCACCAGGTCCTTTTATTATTATTATTTTTACTACTTTCGCCGAAAAAACGAAAGAAAGTCGTCACGAAATTCCTCGCGCGAACGAAAGACGCTCCGTCTTTTTGTGACCTTATTATTTTGATTTCGAAACAAATCTCACTGTCGCTGTTGTTGGCACGACTGCTGCCGCGCACCGGTGCGCTGATTCTCAGTGGGCGTCTCCGCTCAGTAACAAGTTATCACTCTGTTGAAAGGGTGCTTGTGACGCGCGTCAGCCGTTGCTTTTCGTGCTGTAGTTTTTGAAGGGCTGTCTTTTGTTAGCTTCAGTCAAATGGTTAGGCCTAGTTGGAACGCGCTTAATTGCCCTGAACTTTAGCAGCGTGGCCGAGGTGAATGTACAATGGTTTGACGAGGGCGGCGGTGAAAGTTGACGTGCGTGTTCTAGACGAGAAATCGCGGTACGTGCCGTTCGCTACGTCGAAAACCGGTCGTCAACGTCGGGGCTCGGTATAGCTTCGCATAAGGAATCAATTCAGGGCGTTGAAGTCCGTGAAGTCCTGCGAAGTTCGATAGAACAACTGTCAGTGTAGCTTGCTAGTGAATATACCGACATCATAACCAAAGATTCTGGACTAAAGGATTTTTAAGCGGGAAACCGTTTATGAATAGTTATTTAATGTAATGTAAGATTTCACTATAACAATCAATATGTCCGCAAATCACGAGACGACAGTCTTGTATATTTTATTTTTCTGTTAACATTCTTGCTATCGTCAAAAGCGTCCCCCATTGGTTTCCTGTGGCAATCTTAACTGTTCGATGCGAGAGATAGAAACACCTTATACGAAAGATATTTGCTCCTTATCAGAAGAATAGATCATTACCGTGGTTTGGTTTATAGTTTAGGGGGGTTTAACGTGCCAAAGCGACTTAGGCTATGAGAGACGCAGATCATTACCTTCAATATTTCCATAAGTGTGTCTTACAATTTCCCAATTCTCAAAACTTTTCTGTCTGATAATGTTCGGAATGTGTTGGCATACTGCTCGCTTTGTGAAGCCCGTGAAATATTCCAAATACATAGGCGGTCTTTTTAAAGAAATTCGCCTGAAACTAAGTGCTTCTGAGCTCTGCTAGAAACTTGTGTTCCAATATGCAGAAGGTTATTTTTTTCGTTGTTCTTAGCCGTTTTAAAAAAGCTAGGATATTTTGAGAGCTGCGTAAAAAAAATAAGAATACAAGAAAGAAGTTCTGCAGGTGGCCGTTCAATGAAAAATTCATCGCTATCACCGCAGTGCTGACCTTTTTGTGTCGCTAACGTAGCCGCGTATGTGCGTTTTAATTCATGCGGAACACTTTTTAGTTTTATGATTTTTTTATGTACTGCTACGCCGACGGCATTTCGTTGAAGCCAGTCGAGGTCGACACCGACGGGCCGTTTGGCTGTTTCTGACTTCCTTTCTACATCCAGGGGCTACAGCTTTGTACTGAAGGTTATAGTACGTTCCGTCAAAGTTCAACAACAAATGTCCATGTCGCTTATCTCGCCGCTTCTAAGTTTGCCCAACTTGAAGCGTCCGTCCGGCTCATTTCGCGCGATACGGCAGACAGACCTAAGTAAACGCTGTCGTTGAAACCCACCGCTGACCGCCACCTCCGAGTGGAATATTAGCGCCCCTATTCCGGGGGTATATCAGTTTTCGGGAACATATTAGTCCATTTTTCTTTCACCAGGTTCCGCACGTAGCTTCCTCGAAAAAAATTGGTTTTTGGGGAAAGGAAATGGCCAGTATCTGTCTCACATATCGGTGGACACCTGAACCGCGCCGCAAGGAAAGGGAAAAATGAGGGAGTGAAAGAAGGGAGGAAAGAGGTGCCGTAGTGGAAGGCTCCGGAATAATGTCGACCACCTGGGTATCTTTAACGTGCACTGACATCGCACAGCACACGGGCGCCTTTTACGTTTCGCCTCCATCGAAACGCAGCCGCCGCGGTCGGGGTCGTACCCGGGAACTCCGGATCAGTAGTCGAGAACCCTAACCACTGAGCCACCGCGGCGGATAATGTGTGCTTCTTAATTTAGATTCCTGGTAAAAACAGCAGACTGGAATTCCGTGAGCCCCACCGTGGTGGCTCAGTGGTTATAGGCGCTCGACTACTGATCCGGAGTTCCCGGTTTCGAACCCGACCGCGGCGGCTGCGTCTTTATGGAGGAAAAACGCTAAGGCGCCCGTGTGCTGTGCGATGTCAGTGCACGTTAAAGATCCCCAGGTGGTCGAAATTATTCCGGAGCCCTCCACTACGGCACCTCTCACTTCCTTTTTTCTTTCACTCCCTCCTTTATCTCTTCCCTTACGGCGCGGTTCAGGTGTCCAACGATATATGAGACAGATACTGCGCCATTTCCTTTCCCCCCAAAACCAATTATTATTATTAATTCCGTGAGTTTCCCTTCCCTTGAAACTAGCAGCACGGTTGGGTGACTGGCACAAAGCGAATTTGGTTTATGGTTTATGGGGGTTTAACGTCCCAAAGCGACTCAGGCTATGAGGAACGCCGTAGTGAAGGGCTCCGGAAATTTCGACCGCCTGGGGCTCTTTTAACTTGCTCTGACATCGCACAGCACACGGACCTCCTAGAATTTCGCCTCCATCGAAATTCGACCGCCGTGGCCGGGGTCGAACCCACGTCTTTCCGGTCAGCAGCCGAACGCCGTAACCACTCAGCCACCTCGGCGGCATATAAAGCGAAGGACAAGCTGGCAGAGTTCTGTCGTACTTCGGGCGTGTTAAGGCCTTGAAACTGAATCGATGAGGAGTTGCACAGAGCAGTAATAATTAAGAGGAGGTTGGCGGTTTGGTGAATGATTATGAGAGAGGACAATATGGAGGTTCCGGCTAATAACGCGCAATCTTTTGGTAAGCGCAACTGTGGGAACCTGACAAGTATCCTTATTTCGAAGTGTATGTATCCATCTCCGTGTCTGCCTTAATCTCTTATCCGTGGCTTGGTCCGCATCTATCTTTTTTTTCCAAAAATGTTGCTCGGGTCTAAAATTACACAAACGCATCACCACAAACGTCATTAGCTGCGACCGCGCCCACGAGTCAATCAGAACTATGTCGTACAGTATACACTGCCCAAGATCCTGGGAACTTTACCCCTTTCCTTTCTTTAAATAATAATAATTGGTTTTTGGGGAAAGGAAAATGGCGCAGTATCTGTCTCATATATCGTTGGACACCTGAACCGCGCCGTAAGGGAAGGGATAAAGGAGGGAGTGAAAGAAGAAAGGAAAAAAGAGGTGCCGTAGTGGAGGGCTCCGGAATAATTTCGGCCACCTGGGGATCTTTAACGTGCACTGACATCGCACAGCACACGGGCGCCTTAGCGTTTTTCCTCCATAAAAACGCAGCCGCCGCGGTCGGGTTTGAACCCGGGAACTCCGGATCAGTAGTCGAGAGCCCTAACCACTGAGCCACCGCGGCGGGTCCCTTTCTTTACACCTACCTTTACACCTTACACTCTAAGCAGAAGGGAGTAAAAGGGCAGCTTACTCCATCTTTACTCCTGTATAGGCGTATTCTTGGTTAGACTGAAGACACGTCCTCCACGTGTGTTCTTTGTCGTGTCCAGGTGTGCGAAGACCAGGGCTGCGAAGACTCCGTCTTCCCGACTGCCATGAACCTACTCGACCGGTACCTGTCCCTGACCGCGGTTCGCAAGACGCACCTGCAGCTGCTGGGCTGTGTCTGCCTGCTGCTGGCCTCCAAGATGCGCCAGACGAGGGCGCTCTCCGTCGACGCGCTCGTCTACTTCACCGACGACTCGGTCATGCACCAGGAGATACAAGTGAGTCAATTGCCCTCCTCTATATCTGGTTATCTCTCCATGGAGACTAGGCTTGACTTTACCGTGTGCAGCATAGGTACTAAACTTCGTTAAAGGGACAGAGCAGCAAATTTTAAGGACAATTTTTTTTCCTGCTCAATAGAAAACTTGCTGTCTGATGTGTTTTATTCCGCTACCCTTTATTGTAAACGGTGTACAAAAATTTCACCGATAATTTTTAAATCAGTGCATGCGCCCGTTTTTATGTGTCCCGATGCTGGAAGCCATGATCAACGAGCGCGACGGCGATTGCACGCCGTCAAAAGCGCGGTACTAAAAACTAATGTAAATCTCACCCGCCAGACATCAATAAGATATTTTTGCTATATAAAGTAGCGTCCAGTTCAGTTTCCACATCCAAAGCTGCTACGGCACTGGAGTTTACGCCTCGTCGACGAAAGGTTTAGTAGACCGTGGCTGCCGCTCCATCCAAGAAATTCACAACACTGTGGCGCCATCTAGTTACAAAAGCTAAAAGCGCATAGTCGACGATGCGAAGGGAGCGTTGCACTGAAGAGAGTGTAAGCTACAATAAAATAGGACGAACACTTCTGAAAAAAAAAAAGTGTGTTAAAACAAACGATTTTTTACCGAGATGTGGTCACATGGTGAACTAAAGCGATAATAGCGGGTTTCGCTCAAGACGGCCCTTTATGCGATTTTTAATGCTAAATTTGACTTAGATATCCTCATTCTTTGATATTGCAGTGCTCAATTCTTACGACCTGAGGCATGATCCTTTCATTTCCGTCATAATCTCATGACAGGTATCGGTCAGTGTTCAGTTAACTGTCAGTGTTAACTGTTAACAAGCTACCCACCTTCAGAGGGCCCAACTTCTAACAGTTCCACGATTCATAGGGAATGTGTGGCTTGAAATGGGAATCGCTTCAAGGATATCATAAAGTTGTCGAAAAAAAAAAACCTAGTTCAGGGGAAGACTTTACTGCAACTTCAAAGCCAAGAGGACAACAAAGGGCCGTTAAGGAGTATGACGATAACGTGACAGAGAGAACTGAACTAAACTAACCCGTTAGCGTAAGCAAAACCAGCAAAAATATGGAGGGGGTTTGGGGGGGGCTTCAAGCTAGACATTGCTTCCTCTAGCTAGACATTGCCTCCTGCAAAAGCCCGAAAGCAGGCTTCGGGCATCAATCTATAGAGCGTGTGCTTTCATCGGCTCCAGGTTGGGACTGAACCTGCGGTGGTCCCCCGCGTTCAATACCCTTGAAAAGTACCCGGAATCTTAAGCCTCGAAATTAGTTCCTGCGTCCTATCTGGAAATCAGAGCCGCTTTGTAACTTAACGCCGCATCCGGAGGAGACTACAAACCCTTTCCCCCTACATCTGGAAACGGGCGCTTCTCTGCTTTTGCCCTGCGTGGGGTTCGACGATTCCAGTAGCGGGCCCTACCGCGAATGACCTTTGACCCCGGCCAGCGGGAGGCGAAGGTCGGTGGCAGAGGGGTTCGAATAGCGGTCACGTGTGCGGGCCTGACTCCAGAGGACGCTCGGTCAAGCGCGAGAAGCGACGGCGGGCGGGGAATCCCTTATTCCGAGCCGATGCCCTGAATCGGAGGCGAAAGAACCGTGTCCGCCCGGTGGGAAGTGAAATCGGAGAGAGTGTTGAGACTGAATGGCGACAAGAAAAGCAAGACAGCACAGGCCCTCTAGTGGCAGGCGGCGGAGAGAGAGTTCGTGAAGCCTCGCAGCGGGGTGCAGAGGTCAATGCGAGTGACGGGGAGGGAAGGTGCCGGAGGGTATGGGGGCAGCGCGTCAGACGCAGACTGGACCTCACCTTTCATTCTTCCGTCCAGGATGAACGAGTGAGGGGCACATTCTGACACTTTCGCTGCTCTGTTAGAAGGGTTGCCGGCTGGAGGGAGTCCCTTGTTGTTTATTTATTGTCCCTTTAAACGCGTGTTTTTGTGTGGTGGGCCGCTTGGAAGTCCCGCTACCTGTGTGTGAATGGGAGGGACTGTGCGCCGTAGAGTGTTGAGGGCTTGTTGACGTCAGGAGGGTCTGCCCCTCCTCTCTCACCTCCCGGTCTGGGCAGTTCTGTCTCCGTCTGCGTTGTTATGGCTGGCGCTTGTTGCAGACGCGTCTGGCGTTGTTGTCCCACGTCGCGTTTTTGCTTTTCGTCTGCTCGCCCGTCTGCTACCATTTCTGACCTTGTGCTTTCCGTCTGGAATACCGTTCCGGGGCTTATTATTCTCGTCTGCGGACCGTTCTACGCTTGTACTTATTCTACGCTACACTTTCTGTGTTTGTACCTTTTTGTTTGCTATCTTTTTCGTGTTAGTGTTCTTCTTGTTCTGCTAGAATTCCTCTCCGCCTCTTTCTTCTTTTTCGCCTCTAAACTTTTTTTCTTGTGCGCGCTTTTCGTCTGCTTGGCATCGTCTGCGTTTCTTCTCATTTATTGTCTGCTCAGAACTCAGTGACTCCAAGGGCAATGACCTTTCGTCAACCAACTGCTGCCGCCCGCAATTGCGAAAAATTTCTCCCCATTAGCCGTCGTTTCCGTATCGTGCAGGAGGAATCGCTGCCTTCCGGCCCACGTCTGCGCTGCGTAACGTGTCCAGCCTGCGATTTCCAAGCGATACATTTTTTTCTTTTGCCGATATTTCTCTCCTCAGGGGCCATTCTGACAAATGACCCTCTGTTCCGCCGCGACGTCTTATCACCGCTCGCCACCGTTAGATGGCGCGCTTTGCGGCGATCGCTATCGAGCCGACATCCGGCGTTTTCTTTTCTTCTTTTTTTTTTGCGTGAATCCGCTAAAACGGGATTCACCGCTACCAGGCCGAAATATGCACGCGGAAAGGCACCTTCGTGACTCCGGCTCCCTCGCGCGCCGCGCACCATTAGGGACCGATTATTCAAATCACCTGCTCGAGTGGACCAGGTTGTGACGCGAGGCCGCAGCGAACCTGGTTTCATCCCTGCGGCTTGCTTCTGGTAGTATTTTTTTATTTTTATACTTCTTAACGTTTGCGTTGTATCGGACTTCATGACACAAGCGTGCGTTGTTCGCTCGGTTGCGTAATTGTCCCGCTAGAGGGCCTCTGGTCACGTGGACGGCCTCCCTTTGGCCGCAGTCTTCAGCACGACGTGTGTTTCACCGTGGGGACATCTGTCTTCAATGGACCGGGGCATGGGCAGACGTTTCCCTTTGGAGGATGGGATGAGTTCTCAGATAAGCTGGAGGGGCGCAAGGTGCTGGACCGTGTAACTCCTGGAATAGCAGCTTAGAGGGAGCCACTCTCGTAACCGTTTAAAAGGAAGAAAAAGTACCAATGCTAAGAGGGAGGGGCGTTTCTGAGACGGTTCTTTGAACCCAAAGCTCGGTGGGCCTTTAGAGTGCACGCATCATGGCTTCCTGGCGCCTGTTTTATTAGGCGTTTGCGGCTGAGTTGAATTTCGTCAAAGGCTACTAGCGTTACCATGCGGACCGGTCTTAGGCCGACGTGTAATCTGTTCTGCTGAGTCGGACGTTTCGCGAAGTGCCTCGGGTTCTTTACAACCGCGAAGAAGCGGCGCCTCACGAAGGAGTTATCACGGAGGCCATGCTGCTGGCCGCGACAGATTAGAAGCGCTGCAATGATCACTACGTCTGAGTTCATGGTATGCATTCGGCGACAATGTGAAAAGCCTCCACCGGCTATGAAAAGCTTGGTGTGTTCTATGACTTGAACAAACGCGGTCGCATTGCCTGCGGAAGAACACATGCAGACGTGGCAATTAGAACAGCTGTTGCCAGTTTGATTCCATCAACGCCCGCTGCCTTTCTAGCATCAGGAAGCTTCGCTACGTTCTTCGTTTTCGTAGAAGATTGCCGACAGCGGACACGGGCTAGTGAATGCGACGTCATTCATGGGAAGGAATGTCAGCTTGAATAGTGCTGAAGCCTTCCCTCTTATGCGGGACTTGACAGCACCGTGCTCTTTACTGCCCGGTGCCGTCCTTCGAACGCCAAGAAAAGCTGTGCTTTTCGACATTGTTGTTGAAAGACTATTGACAGTGCTCATCGGCAAGGGAATGGAAGGCCGCTCATAGGAAAGAATCTCTGGTGGAATCGTATAGAGGCGTTCCCTTTTAAACTGGACACGACTGTAACGAAGATCTCAGTCATAAAAGAGGTATAAATAGCACAGCGGTTATTCCTTGGAGTCATTCGGGCCCGCCACAACCATGAGACCCTTATGAGACCAACCATTACTCCTCTGGAGACTACTTCCACAGATGACACCGGCCACAGTTAGTCCCCATGCAAGTACTAAACATTCGTCGCGAGCAGTAAACGCTGCATTATTTAATCCCGTTTAATCACTGCCCCCGGATTTGGCTTGCAGCAGCCTCTTAGTAAACACTGCTCCCCTATTGATCATCCGACCAGGAAACTCCCGTCTCTGTCTGCAGCAGGCCGCGCACCGTGCAAGGTCATTACCTGCAATGTCAAGATCCCCGCCGCCCGAAGCACGCCGCACAGACTGTTTTCCTGTTCAACGCTGTGTACCAGCTGCTGCGCAGGAGGAGCCGTGCCATGACGACGACTGGCGCCACCGCGTCGACTTCATGGGTGCGAGCTAGACAGACCGGAGTGCCCGCCGCACAATGGCCTTCTCTCTGGGCCTGCAGTCCCCTGCTGCAGCGCCGAATGTCTCTCTCTCGCCGTTTGTCTCTGATTTTTTTTCTTTCCCGCGACAGTGGCCGTAGAGACCTTAAGTTCGCGCTAGGTGCTGCTGTGTGGCCAACGCACAATGCCGCATTGTGCCTTCCTCTCGTTGATGGAAGATCTGCTTATTTCCTCTTGTGTCTCCAGTTCTTGCTTGCTGTCTCTCTGGAAGCACCAGGCGCGAGCAGTTGTTGCTCCTATCCGCACCGCGGTGCGGATTACGCTGGGGCTACAGATTCGGCTCGCATCTCTCCCTCTCCTCCTTCTCCCCCGCCGAACTTCCGGAGAGTCACGTGACTTTTAACAGCAAAGCAGGACCGCGCAGTGCAAAAAAAAAGTGTCAGCCATGACAGCTGACAACAGTCCACAGGAGTTGAGGTCCTCAGTCCTGGTCTGTCTCTGCCCCTGTGGCGGCGTTCGTGGAGGGAAGGGCTGTCCTCTAGAGGACTGTGCGGGATCCCCCATGCGTGACGAGATTGAGCCGCCCAGTGGGGAAACAAATGCGGCCGATGAATCAGCTCTGCGCAGTGCGCTCGGGCTGTCCTGGAGCCCTTTCCAGAAGCTGTGCGACGCTGTTGCTGCCGTTCCTGTTGGAAACTGCGCGCGCGTATTTTTTTTTTTCGTACATCCTGGGCTCTGTTCTTTATCTTCGAGCTAGTTTCTTCCTTGTTTCCGGCTGGCACATGCTGTGTCGTCAAGTTGAACTGCAGCTGGAGGTGGTTGGGGAGGGACTGGTACTTGATGACGAGGATGTCCCGCACATGCGCCGATGTCATTGCAGCTGAGGGAGTGTCAGTCGAGATGTCTGAGTTAAGTGGGCTTTGACAGTCTCTTTGTAAGGTCGCCTGTCTTGTTTTTTTTTTTTACGAAAAGGGCGGAAGACAGTGTCCCCCGATGGTTGACTTTTCTGGAAGCTTTCATCTCGCGCTGCTGAGGAGTCTTGCAACATCCTTGTCAGTCAATCCCCGCGAAGGTAAGAGCTGTTCTTCGAACGTGTTGACGGCGTTGACTGTTGTTTTTTTTTTTGACCTCTGCAAGGCGCCAGAGTGTCGTCCTGTCACTGTGCAATGCCGAGTGCATTACGCCTAGGAGTGGCGTGGTATTGCAGCTGGCAGCGAGCCGCCTTTGATTTAGTCGGCTTCTGGGGGCGTAGCATCCGGGCGCCGGATGACCTGAGTCGATTTTACCTGTTGACGGCAGACGCGTTATTGGTGTGTCCTGGACAGATCACAGACTACTTCAGAGCCTAATTTTCTTCGTCTTCCTTCGATTTTATTTCACCCCAACTCCCTGCCGAAGCCGGTATATCGAAATCCCTAACGAAAACTGTTGAATGAAGAATCTCCCAGCAGAGCACTGATACATTACGTTCGCACCAAAATATAAGCGGACAGCAGGCGTCGGTTGTGGGAAGAACACCAGCGCCGATGCTTGACGCTAAGGGACAGCTCACTTGTCCGCAAGATTGATTTATGGTTTATGGGGGTTCAACGTCCCAAAGCGACTCAGGCAATGAGGGACGCCGTAGTGAAGAGCTCCGGAAATTTCGACCTCCTGGGGTTCTTTAACGTCCGCTGACATCAGTACACGGGGCTCTAGAATTTCGCCTCCATCGAAATTCGACCGTCGCGGCCGGGATCGAACCCGCGTCTTTCGGGCCAGCAGCCGAGCGCCATTACCGCTGAGCCGCCGCGACGGCACTTGTCCGCAAGAGATCTTAAACGGAGAAAACGCAGCGTACAACGCTCACATTCTTCACAAGTGGTCTCTTTCCGGGCATGAAACACCCATGCCCAACAGATGCATCTACTGCCAGGAATACTGTAGAATGGATCTCCAACAAATTTTATGAACTTGCTCATCTTTCTCACGTGGGGGACACAAAAATTCAGCACATACCACATGACGTCATAACCACCCTAGGACACCAGGTACGATCAAGGGCCGCAGCACAACATGCCATCGCGGCATGCGGAAGTGAGTGCGGCTTACTTCGAGTATAGTTTATAAGATACATCGACTGACTTCCGACGCGCAGCTGTGAAGGCTTTGAAAACGACCGACTGCATTTACACCCCCATCCCTCCTAGTTACCAAACAGCGACCTAGAGTCGTCCTTCTCTTGCAATAAAGGATTCATTCATTCATTCATTTCAGAGCGACAGCTTTTAGGTCAAGTTTTCCAGTTTTGCGGCGTTGACGTAGCACCGCGTCATTCTGATTGGTCACCGAGGAGTGACGTCATTCCGAACGTAACTCACTGCATGCTACCCAATCAACGTGGCGCAAAAATTGGCAGTGGCTTAGCTCGGCTATGCCAGGATGTTCGTATCGAAAGCTAAGGCATAGCTTGGTTAGTCTTGATTAATCTTGATTGCAAGTCCAGGTTAGTCTGGTTGTCTGGCCAGTTGTCACGCGGTTGGTCACGTGACCAGTCACGTGGTGCGGTGCGACCACGGTGGGACTGCGAGTTCGTGGCCAGTGTAGCTTTCGCTACAATATGCGCTGCACCGTGTTGATTGAGCCGAGCGCAGTGGCGTGACTCGTGACAGCGCAGTGCCATCAAGTGCATTCTTTCGAGGAGACAATTATTAACGAATAAATAATATGCTATTTACCACCACGAACAGTTGTCGCTGAGTGTCGAGCTACTCTCTGGTAGCCGTTCTGTGAGCCTCCTTTTTTTTTTATGGCTTCCTCGGCACACTGTCCATACCACTGTCCTTTGACTACTTTTGATATTTCATGCACGGTGCTTCAGCACCTGTGCTCAGAGTTCTCGAATCTGCCTTTTCTTGCATCTACTGGGTTTACTGTAGAGTGCCGCTTTATTCATCTATGCGGTATTCTGGGCGTTATCCCGGGCGCGATATGGCATGTAGCCACGTAGGAACGGCAAGCAACATGAACAGTAAGCTGTCGAGCTCCGGCGTGCCACGGTATTCACTCCCCACAGGGCAGGAATAGATTATATACCCTGCTCATTTCCGAGGGAGGCTTCAAATGTCACCACCTTTTGTGGCCAGCGTCGCCATCCTTTATGTTAGTGTCGTCAGTGCATTTGAAAATAGTAGTCGAGATTCGGTAAAAAAAAAAAAACGCGAGGAAATACGACTTGCTCACAGTATTCGTTGCTCAGCCACAGTATTAAACGAATTCAATGCTGTTTTCATGTGACGTCAAATGCGATTCGGCCAACTGTGTACGGCACGGCGTACTGGACCCTGATAAGGCCCGATTGAGACCGTCGACCTTTGCCCCTAGGTGGCTTCTCTGGAACGTTCACTTCCTATTCTACACGTAGTTCATGTGGGCATAAACGAGGCGACAAATTCCTCTAGTGACATTCGTGGTTAATGGCGCTTGTTATTGCGAATAGCGTTTGTGAAGAGGATTGCCTAATTAGGTCAGTGCTGCTACAATCCGATCTTTCGTGGCATCCGGGACGTATTTTTAGTTGTCTGGTATCGGCGTACTCCCTGCACCCAGGGAGAGCTCGGGTCTTGGCTGATTTATCCTCCAATTTGGCAACAGCCTGCGGGATCCGCTGACGTCTGACATCTTGCATAAAAGTGTAATACTTTGTTCCTGCAGTGATGTGCTCGGCGAAGTTCACTGCAAATGTCAAGTCTCAGTATTTCGAAGTGCGCAGGAATCTGCAGCTGCCTGGCGCGGTCATAGCCTTTCCCTTCCCCCATGACGTCAGCATCTTAGCAGTGCCATTTCTAGCGCAATCGCCGCCTCTCGTCGTCTTCGGCTCGCTTCGCTGCCGTCGTGTCGCGTATACGTGGGGCTGAGTTGACGTCACTATGCCCCGTCGGGCGAGCATCCATCAGCGGCGAGATTCGTGGCGCCTCACGTCGATTTCACGGAGTCGTTGACCCGCGCGTGGCTGTAATGGTGACGCGGTGTGGTTATGCGACAGGAGGCAGATTCCATGCTGAATGGATGTTTGGCGGTTCCTTGTGCCGATGCAATCGAATGATCCGTTACTCTTTGAATGATCGTCCATTTTCGTCAGTATTTTCGAGAAACGCTGTACATTGTAACGAGGACACCTTATTGCGAGAGGAAGTATAGGAAGCGGCTGCCTTGCCTTGAACGTATACAGTACGCAGTATTAAGTGGTAATTCAGTAACTGCTGCATGGGTTCAAATTAATGTTTTAACAAGCTGTATCGGCAGCGCTAATGTTATGTCTGTGTGTAAAATCTCACAACTCGGCCAGGCAAACTTAGTTGAAAACGCTTACGGTTATCAGAATATTTGCTTAGAGTGGAAAAAAAAAGCCTCTTCGTTGTAGCGAGTTTTTCGGGACGAACACTTTGCAATAGGCGGACATTGCGGATCGCTCGGACCGCACTCGCAGTGGTCTCGTTCATTCCTTGTACCTATCCTTGAGTCCCTTATATTATACAGTGCTAACCGTACGAAGGATGTTGGCCCGTTTCGCGACTTCCGGCGTCTGCACAGGATAAGCGCAGGTGTACGGCAAGAGTTGATTGAGATTTGCACAGGTGTACACCTGTGCGTGCGGACGTTTGAACAAAACTGAGTGGATGCGGAAGACTGTATGGGCACCGGGAAATGCCGGACAGCAGCAGATTGATGGCCAGGCACACGGAAAAGTTAGAATGCCAGTACACTTCAGGCATCAATACGCGTTCCTCTCTCGCTCAGAAGCGTCGAAGAGAAGGCGATCTCGAGGTGAGCATTCTCAATGGGCGCGTAAACAAGTCGCGAACGGCAATCGCAGCGGTGGCGGAGGCTTTTGTCCCCAGAGCCGCATTCCGTCGAAGTCACCCGCGTGCTCTGATCGCCTTGTTTCTGCACCGCTTGCGACAGCGATTCGTGGCAGCAGCTTCGTGTCGGCGGCGCCTGGGAGTCGCATACCTCCTCGCCACTTGGATTGAGGTCGCGCGCGATTTGCGGGGAAGCCGACCTTAGCCTGGCTTTTCTTTGTCTATCTTTGTCTATCCGTCATGCTTCTTCTGTCTTGAGACGGATAGAAAAGATAAGAATATCACGAAAACACACGACATATAGCACTAACGGTATTGTACTGTACGGTTTGGTTCGGTACGGTTCGGTAAGGTACGGTTCGGTAGGTACGGTTCGGTACGGTACGGTATCGGTAATTCGGTTCGGTACGGTTCGGTAACGGTTACGGTTCGGTCCGGTAAGGTATGGTATTATGGTATTGTATTGTAAGTCGGATTTAATGTCTCACAACGACACGTTAGCCTCAAGGGGAGGGGGGGGGGGGGTACGCCGTAGTGCAAGACGCCGAAAGAATAATTTCGAACACCTGGAATAGATCGCACAAAACATGGGCGTGTTTTTTGCATATCGCAATATTCAGAGCAGTGCAGCCGCTAAGGCCAGAGATTCGATTCCACGGTTTTGGTCTCAGGCTCCGGACACCAGAGCTGTGACGATCTGTGCTTCTGAAATATTGCATTCGGCCGTAATGGGCAGAGGACTGAAGAATTGTACACAACGTAGACAGAAAACGTAATACATTAGCGTATGCTATAGAAGATTGCCGTCCTGAATCCACCAGCTTCGATGACTGAGGACACGGACTGCGAAGGCTGGCTGTAGTTGGCGCTAGCTTATTGGTTCAAATGATCGCCATGCAATTTAGCTTCTTGAATCTCAGTGTTCGACGTTCCACGCATCGGCAGATTGGATCCGAAGAGACGTCCGTGTTGCTCGTAGGGTCCATTTAATGTCTGAATTTGATGTAAAAAAAAAGCATAGTGGGCGAAAAAAAAATTGAATGTTTCCGAAGCCACGACAGACGGCAGGGGCTCTCACGAAGTTTCTGCTATTGTTTCTTTGTTTACTTTAGGGCATGGACCTCGATATTACATTTTTTCTTCCTCTTTGCATATTCTATGTCGTTGTTTGGTGATGGTTGTACAATACACGATTTTTTATAACCCTTCTTATTTGCATATGTGTGCAAACCCGTGTACATCCATTTATAAAAAGAAATTGCCCGGACGGAGGCTGTTTAAAGGCCCGTACTGCATCCCCCATAAAGTGACATACGGAGGGCGCATATACAACATTACGCAGGTGGTGAGATTTAAAAAAAAAATGAAAGTGCGGCGTGCTCTGTGAACAGCGCAACGAAATAACGAGTGGGTAGGGAAAAAAATCTTTAGAAAAAAACAGCGAAAACAAGCCACGTATATATATCACCACCTTGCGGGTTGCCCCCTGCACTTGCCCGCCCTTCGACAGGTTGCGGCGTCGTTTGTGTCGGCAACCTCTCGATGCGTGTGCGCGACCTGATCAACCCGCATTTTTTTCTCCCTTCCTTTCACTCTTCGTGTTTTTTTTTCTTTATCCATCGTTCAATTTCTTTCCTGTGCCTGCTTCCTTTCCACCGCCTCGCCTTCACTCCTTCGCCCGCAGCGTGCCATCTGTTCGCGCCTCGTCTCCCGTGTGGGCTTGGCTTGGCTTTGGTTTGGCTTGGCTGTGTCTCCTAACACAACCCCCTCCCCGTACCTTCAGAACGCCCTCTGTCTCGCTGTGTGCGGATACTATTTAACTGCTTGTACCAAAGCCGACAGCGCCTCACCGTTGTCATCGCTGTTTGGCGTGCAAGGCACGGGCTCGCATGCCACAAAGATTCAAACCAAACTTGCCGTCGCTGTCTTTTTGTGTGTGTTTGTGTCACGTGTATTGTATGCGAGAATGGCGTCGCGTCGTGGCAGATTCGTCGAGTCGAGGCAGGCACGCTGGGCTGTATGCAGGTAGGGGGGTCTCAGGTGAATCGAGCCAGGTACGCTGGGGTTTCATCGAGGCTGCAGGGAGGGGTCTCAGGTGAATCGGTCGCTGCTGAATGAGAGCTACGGCTTTCATCGGTATCCCCCTCTGCAGCAAGAGAATCCGTTGTTGCGTGCGTGGCTTCTTCTCCGCTGCGTTCGGTAATCGGAGTTCTTAGACATCGGCGTGGTCCTCGACCCTTTAACCCCGAACCTCGTGGCACACACCGTCGGGCCCCGGCAAGACGAGTCCCTTTAAATCGCGTCGATAGATTCACCGACCTCGACTTCTCCTTTTCTTATCTTCTTTTTTTTTTGTCAGTTCGTATCCACCTTTAACCCACGTCCTCTTGTACGGTGTATTGATCGCACTGCGACTGAGTATAACTGCGGGTTGGGGACCAAGCAAGGTGCACCTTTGTGGTGTCAGGCGGGTCGGATCCGCGGACACGCAGTGGGAAAGCATCGGGTCCTAACCTGCGTATACCGTGTGTAGCTCACACCCTTTCCCCGTCTTTACTTTGCGGGCCTTCTAGATGCTCGTGGGTTGGAGCAAACGATGCGTGAAGTGAGGTTACGACCGCGTTGAAGGTCGACCCTTCGCGGCTAGGTGCCGCTGTATGTCCCGCATATTAATGGCGTCAGTCTCATGGAAGGGCTGCTGTTGCCCGTGAGGGAAGGGGTCAAGATAGCAGGGGTCGAAGACAGCTTCGGCTCCAGATGCTCGAGCGACGTATACCGGGAGCCGGCAGCCCACATCCGTTCGGCCGTATGCGTGGACCAGCGGGTAACCCCCTCCTCCTCCTCCTCCGCCGATGTGACGGCGAGTAAATGACCCGAGATTAAAGGGTAGAACGCGGGGAATGAACGGAACATGTGCCCGTGCGCTTTTGCGGTCTTGGCAGGTTGCCAGAGGTAGCGGCGTGGCTTTGCTTGCACCTGTGGTAATTCATTTACCTTCGCTGGCGCGTATCTTCTTTGTTTCTTTTTCAAAGAACGATGGATGCGTGGTTCGTATACATTTGTATGTGTAACACGTCGATTAAAAGGCCATAGCTTACTAGTTTTAGTGTGTGTGTGTGTGTGTGTGTGTGTGTGTGTGTGTGTGTGTGTGTGTGTGTGTGTGTGTGTGTGTGTGTGTGTGTGTGTGTGTGTGTGTGTGTGTGTGTGTTGTGTGTGTGTGTGTGGACTGCTGCTAGCGGTAGAGCCGGTCCTATAGGGTGAGCACATCAACTGCTCCTTGACTTAAGCGTCCAGATCCTGTAATCTGTTGATGAATCCACGTAGCTCAAGGGGTACGTGCAACAGAAAACGCTCAGCTACAGGAACACAGGTCTCTAATACAAGTCCTTGGCGCTAGGTTATCGCAGACCTTGAAAGTGTCACCCAGGCACCCCAGTAACAAGCGGTCCTCAAGGGAAAATGTATACCTCCATGTTAAGTGGCGGGGAGTACTGTTTAGTAATTAAACCTCCAGGAATTCTTCAACGGTAAAAAGAATCCTTCATCTGGAAAGATCTTGGCAGTATGGCAACAGCCAGGCGCCACTGCGTAATGTCCTTGCTTTGGCGACAGTCCTTCGTCCTCAAGGAGGATACGGTCCACCCCGTTAACGCATCCCTCTGTCTTGTCCCTGTCCCGCAGGCGTGGGAGCTCCAGGTGCTGGACAAACTCGGCTGGGACGTGGCCTGTGTGGTGGCCAACGACTTCGTCGACCATCTGGTGGCCATGGTGGACCTCGCCGACTGCGGCGACACCGTGCGGAGGCATGCAAACGTCTTCATCTCCCTCTGCGCCACCGGTGAGTCCCTGCTTCTCTGACGCCTGCGCTTGATAATAGGTATCCCCACACTCCAAGCAAGAAAAGAAGTACAGAAGATGCTACAGAGGATGGTCGCTTGTGAAAAGCCATTGGTTCTTTTAACTGCAAATGGGCATCGGCAACATGGCATACCATCCTTTTTGAACGACTGCGGGCATGAAAGTTTCTTTCGGACCCCTTTGCACGGACGGCAGAGCATCCCGAACGCCCTCAAAAGTAGAGGGCGAGGGAACTTTCCTCCGCACGTCTTGACAGCCTTGCGGTGCCGCGAACGGCTATATTAAGAGTCCGCAGAAAACCCGTTGGCCTGAGAACTTCTGATGGGGACGCTACTTCTAGTATACATCAGCGAGATTGCGTCAGATTTCGAAGTGTTTGCAAGAACCGCTGTGGGTGCGATAGCAATCGGCGTCATATCCACAACCCAGTGGTGCACCTACAAGTGCACGGTATAGAATTTCGCTGGCTGAAATTTCCTTAACTGGCTCCTCCACTGTGCACCTGTGTCGCGAGTGTTCCGTTTAGTGCTGCCACGCGCAGCCGTGGGTTCCACGTAAGCCCCGTCAGCCTCTTTTCTGCCGGAAGAGCTGCAACGCCAAGACCTCTTAACCGCCTCTCAAGTCCGCCGCTATCACTGGGAGTGGTCCCCTCGGGGCATTGCTGGTCTCAGCAGCTTTGCTAGAGTTTGGTCGGTGTGCCGACCTGCGGCAACGCCGCGCCTAGTTCTTTTCGCGGCAGTATTTCCTACGCAACTCTTCCCGCTTCTTTGAGGTTCTCTCCGCGGCGTTCCGCTGGTCAAGTGTGGCTGTATACGCCGCTCTCGAATCGGCGCCGGTATTGTGTCAGCAGCGCGCCGAGTTCATTCAAGGAGGAGCTCTTTTAACAGCGTCGCACCACTCTGCTGTGTTTGCAGCCCCCCCCCCCCCCCCCCGGTCCCTTCCGCCTTCTCGTCCGCTATCTCGCCACAGGAACGCGGCATCCGGTAGTTTCTTCACTGACAGCGATAACGTCTCAATGTGTGCGCGGAGGCCATCGGACAGTGTGATTTACTGCGCGTGGTCTCCTCATCACTTGGACGAGGAAACTGAGGGGGGGGGGGGGGGGGGGGTATACACGCTGAACACGAATTATAGTCTGTATGATGGGAGTAAAAAGGGAATAAGCCGTCCTTTAGCACACTCCCTTTTAGGGGCAGGTTAAGCCGCCCAAATCCCGGAGTAGATTTCGATCACTAAAATATACGCAATGCTTACTTTTGTAATCGAAGGCATGTTTGCACTGAAAAGCGTAGTAACTTGATGCAGTTAACAATGGGAGGAAGGATTTAAATGTGGAACTGTAGGTCTTGAGGTTAGCAAATAGAGGAGGTTGAAAGTTCGGTTAAAATGTTCGTAACTGCTAGAACTTCGCGTGTCTCGAAGAGGGAATTTGTGTTCCGTTGCGAAGAATAAGTATTTCGTATTTTTACAGATGGGAATCTACCCTTGCCCCTAAAAGGGAGTGTTCTAGAGGACAGCTTACTCCGTTTTAACTCCTATAAGTGTTAATTCGTGTTTAGAGAGTTCAGTGTTTGAGAGTGGCGTTGCCTGGGAACTGTTTTACCCCTTTGTTCTGCGCGAACTTTAAAAACGGCAGAAATCAAAGAGCAATGAATAGGAGCAGTTCCGTGCAACTACAACAGAAAGAAGTCATAAAGTAATTGTGATCTGAAAACAATACAAGGCAACGGGGCAGACAAAACTAATTTGAGAGTAATACAAGACGGCTAAAAGCATGCCGCAGGTCACTATATTAGGGGGCAAAACAACTAAACCAAGGCAAATTTGCAGCTACTGTCACTACAAATAAAGTTTAACGGAATTCGTGATGCGCCTGGTAGCAAGCACCAGTGTTTTTTTTTTTTTTTACTGATCAATACAGAACCGTATTTCCGAGTGATAGTTGGGGCGTGAAATAGCTGGAGTCAACTTAAAGCCGTTTTGGTCACTCTGAAATCTGAATACTACATGTATTTAATGGTCAGTCAACATTTTCAGAGTTACAGGAGAAGTTTTCTTTCCAGACAGCTTTCTGTGCGGCTGGTTGCATCATTGGGTTCGACGTCCTCGCGGGCCGCGAGGGAATGGGGGAAGTCTCTTCGTGACTGCCGCATGTGCTGCAAGGGGATCATTGAACTGGTTGCGGTCGAAGCCAGCCGACGCCACTCAGCGCTGGGTATTGTTCATCGGCCCCCCCCCCACCTAGAGGTCGGACACCCGCATTGCGACACCCGCGGTCCTTAAACTCCGCTGTAGCAATTCCCTCTTAAAAATGGTGAGTGGGAAAGTGGTGGTGGAAGGGAGTTTGTTCAGGGACATCAGACTCCCTTGCGCGTTGGTTTCTAGACCGACAATTTGATTAATAACTAAGTAATTATTTACTCAGTAATAAGTATGTGCGGAAGTCGCTGTTTGGTTCTTGAAAAATCGGGAAAATATTGTAACCCACGAGTCACTCAGTAGTGGAGAGCGCATGATTTACTGACAGCACCCATGATTGTTCTCACGACAACCGAAATCTTAGGTACACACGGGTGTTTTCGCCTTTTTCCTGCGTTGGTGCGCGGCGGCGCGGCCGGCCTGGCATCGAACCCGCTAGCCTCTCGCGCTCTCTAACGGGACGTCACAGCCCTTCAGCCACCGCGGCGGGTCCTAAAATCAATAATAAAGAAAAAAAAACATGGTTGCGTGCGCGCGTGCCAAGCTGTCCGAGCGGTTCAGGCACGCGAGCTGTTTGACCAGGTGTTGGTTGCTAATCTGCAAAGAAAGCTAGATACAGAGCAAGCCACAGGGGCCTTTGAGGTGATAGCAGGCCCGAGTAACTAAGCTGGCTGCTCGCGCCCGAGACAGAAGGGCCCCTTGACGTTCGGCGTGTGCCCGTCGAGCTATCCATTGTAGGCCCGACCAGACGCGACGCCGTCCAACAATGGCCCCGAGAGTTCTTCCTTTTTTTTCCCCTCGGCGTAGCGTGGTCTGCCCGGCTCTCGCCCCCTCCCCAAACCATCACCTGCCCGAAACCAGTTTCTCCCAGCAGCAGCGGTCCCTTTAAAGATTCAACCCAGAACAGTCCCTTTAAAGACGAGGAACACACCGGAACCGCATCAAGAGCGGATGCCAGCCGTCTAGAGGTTTCTTTCTTTCTTTTACAAGAGGAAAAACGGGATTTTTTTATGGTAGCGTGGGGGAGAGGAGCTTTCTGAATCACCGTTCCATCTGGACTCGGGTTAGGGCCGACTGCGCGGGCTGAGTTGCTTTTTTTGAAGCCTCGTCTGGTTTGACGCGGCCAGAATACGGTGCGCCGTGTGGCTTTCGGCTTGGCTTGCGGCTTCTTCGTCCTGACACGCATCAGTAAACTCTCCCGTGTTTGGGCCCGCGGCAGGAAGTGCGGTTTGCGTAAGCTTTTCGATAAGTCTTTTTTTTTTCTATCATTATTTCACTTTCTTCCCTTCATTCTTCCCCAAAAACGTCGTCTTTCATCTCGACCTTGGCAAGCGCAGAGCGCATGCGTCATTCCATCTTTCCTGCCTACACAGGGAGAGCGCGGGTGGTAAGACGATCGTTCTTTCCTGACCTAACCTCCCCGCATGCTCACCGCTTACGCTGACACCCTCACAATTTCAGGCCTGCCTGTACATAGCGCTGCTTGTCTTCTCCGCCTGCCACGCGAATTCGCTGCTTACGCTATCTCCCCCCACCCCCCTGCTTTCCCTGCGTACGCGCATGTGTGTGTGTAAAGTATAGTAGTACAGTATGCCTGCCTGTGTGCACGCTTATGCCGCTTGGCGGCGCTGCGGACAATGGCACGACATCCTCCTCACCGTGGACAGATAGAACACCTGGACGCATCGAAGTAGTTCCCCTTACGACCGCTTGTGTCCCCTCTTTCTGTGTTCTGCCTCCTCTCCTGTTCCAACAATGGGCTTTGGGCCAGCCGGCACGCGCCAAACGCGTGCGCAGCGACGCTTTGGGGGCCCCCGCGTCTTTTGTGTTGCCCTCCGGTCGCCGCTCTTGCATTACGGAGCATGTTTTTTAACTTGTCTGTTTTATACCTTCTCTCACGTGTGTCCCCGCGTTGGAAGACAGACGGGCCCGGCTTGTGTTGGCCCCGGTGTGTGAGCCCCCTTCGTATGCCCCCGAGCTTGGCCTTCGGGCTTCGCCCGTCGACGTCGTCTGCTATGGCTCGTCCGGGTTGGTTGCGTCGTCTGCTCGCCCGGTTCGCCGGCGTCTGCTGCGTGTACTGCCTATACGTCTGCTATTGGTCTTTTTGACTTTAATTGCTAGTCGTTGTCAAGATTTACCGCGGACTTTTCGACAACTATTATTTGCCCTGTAATGTGATTCACATAGTCGTCTCTCTTAATACGGGGACAGGACCGCAGAAGGAGCTATAAGCGAACTTTCGTCGTGTTCTACGGTAGTACTTGAGTATCGTTTTGTACTGTCTGGCGAGATTTTTAGGTGATCAGTTTAGGCTTAGCCCACTCGGCCTAAAGTTGTCTAACGCGGGTTAGTTTTGCGAGCAAGTCGAAGGAAATGCACGAGCTCAGCTCGCTGCTTGGTTCCTCTCTCCTTGACTATACTTTCATATATTGATTAAGAGACCATCATCCCAGAAAAAGTTCGCTAGTCCTGTCTGGCTGGAACGGAAGACATGACCGTTACTTCCCGTTAGACTACGCCGTTTCCTTCTCGAAATCGACTTCTACGGTTAAAATCTTCATAGCAGACATTGTGCCCCTCCAAATGGCCCTTTCTCAAGGTTAAGGTAGTTAGGATTGTCAGGGCAGAGCTATTAGGCAAAGGTTGAACGGGTATCGGAACTCCTGGGGTAAGCGCAGGGGGGGGGGGGGGGGGTATTCATAAAGGGGAGGTCCTCGCTACTGTAAACGGACCCAGCATAGGGCGCCCATGGCGACGGGGGGTTCGAACACCCCTCTGTATCTCGCGGCGCGCGCCCGGACCCAGCTGTTTCCGGTCCCTTTCGGGCTGCCTGTTGTCGATCTCAGTTCATCTGCGCTCCCTTTCCGGAGGGCAGGCACGCTTATTGATTTTTCGCCATGGAAAAGAGAAAAGATAGGGAGGGGGGGGAGGGGGTATCCGCGATCCGACGCTTCCACTATTGTTCGCTCCTCCGTGAAAGAAACAACTCGCACGTGCCTAGTCTTTTCTTTCTGAGCGTGCAGCATTTATTTATTTCAAGAAGTAAAAAAAAATAATAGAACGTAATACCGTGGTTCTTCTCGGGAGGCTACGGAGTTTTCGCAGTTAGCAGCGCGAGAGAGTGGTGGGTGAACCGGTCTGTCAGGGAGGCGAAGCTTAGCGGGGAGGCTTTGATTACGGTAGGCGGCGACCGCAATGGGAATTACCTACCTACCTACCTACCTCCCTGTGGAACTTGCACATTGCCGGCCGGCTACCGTAAGCCGCCTACTATACCGGGGCGCCCATCAGCAAAAAAAAAGAAAAAAAAGGCTACTTCACGAACGCGAAACCCTCTTGTTAACTCTCCCCCTGTGATTGCTTCTTTTGCTCAAGTTTTTATGGATGTGTAGTTCTTTTATTTTCCCGTTCTTTTCTCTTTCTGTTGGGCTCCAGATGCTTTCTTGTCTTTGTTGCTTTGGCTTGGCTTACGTCGACTGTGAACTACACGCACTTCTGATTCCCTCTCCTGTGGATTTCCAGGATCTTTTACTTGCTCTTATTGTTTTCCCACGTGGTACATTGGGTATTTATTATTTTTTGTTTTTATTGGCTTTTCCGTGTGTTTGCTTTTTATATTTTTTTTCTTGTCGGCTTGCCTTGTCTCGCTACTGGGCTTTGGCTCGCTTCGGATACGGAAAGCTTTTCCCTATCCCCGTGCGCAGGCACTCATCAGTGCCGGCATCCAGGTGCGAACCACCCCGCACTTTTTGCATCACCGTGTGCTGCACATAGCGGTGCGCGCGCTAATCGATTGTTCTTTTTTTTTTTTTTGCTCCCACACCCCCCGAGTAGCTGGTACAGGACGTGTGCAGTTATCTCGGAGGCTGCTGCTGCTGCTACTGTGTGTATTACGTGCCGGATCGAACCCCTCCTGCGCCATGTGTTCGGCACGCGTCGGCTGTTGAGATTATTTACAGCTGCCGCCGTCGATGGCGATGAAGACCACGGGGTTTTTATTTAGTTTTAAAGTTAGTTGTGTCGGTGGTAGAGGTGTTGGGTGCCTTAGGCTGACGTAGTCGTCAGGTCGACTGGCTTTCCAACTTCCCATTGCCGCTGGGTGGTTGGTTGGCAGGTTTTGTGGGGTGGGCAAGGACGGGCTTTGTTTGTGGTCTTGTTTTTCTTTGTGTATTTGTATTCAGGCTCGCCGTTATCCACTTGTGCGCTCGGCCAGATGCTCGCTGTGCGTGTTATTCGCCATTGAGATACGCTGCGTTGGTGGAGGGTCTGTGTTTTAGTCTGTTCGGCTCCTTTTATAGCGTTAAATTGCAGGCACGGCATCCCTGTGCGAATTCTGGTGTTTTGAGCTTGATCCGTTTCAATTGCTTCCTTCTTTTCCTTGCTCACTGTTCTGTTCTGTGTTGTTATTGTTATCCTAATATTGCTATAATTATCAACATCGAAATACCGTGCCAATGACTTCGCGGTAGCCTCCTCAATTCGCAGTTAATTCGAAGGCAGCGTTCGTGCTTTTTATTTTTTTATTCTATGATTTCGGAGACATCATCAGCGTATACAAACACGCGCCGCTATTTGACATTCGTTGTTGTTGACCCAAAGTCCCACTTTGTTTTTACTTTCCGGCGTCCCTTCGACTTCGTTTGGAAGACGAATGGAAACACGTGAAAGCGCGGACGTGGCATACGCTATCTTACTCTCCCGCGAGCTCACATTATAGAAAATTAATTCGTATTATTTCGCTCCGAATCTTCCTGCAAAATCGGGGCACTTTGTCATAAAAGAACTTGAACTAGCAGATTGTTTAAAGATATATAGTGCACGCGAACGCGTGAAAGGCTTCAGCACCGGCCCTAGTGACAGAAGAAAGTGGCCCCGTGGTCCGGTTGTACCTGGCGTCACGTCAGGAGAGCCGTAATGGGGCAGAAATCCCTAATTTGCGCCCCATTGGATACCAGCATTGACAGCTCCTTCAGGAGTTCAGAAGCGGCCGCGTGTGCGTCAGATGGCTATCGGCATTTGGCTGCGGTGGGGGAGGCGGTTGTCCCTTATCAGCAGAAGCCATCGCTCGAACGCCTCTTCCGTCGGCATCCGGAGAGCGCCCGTCTCAGCACCGGGCAGGAACCGGTGTCCAGACCCGACCCCGAGCGTCGGTAAACAAACTCGCCATGAGGCGTGCTCTAAATGGCGGGAGGGAGGGAAAGGGTAGGGGGGGGGTTGCATTTCGGTGTGTGGTGTTCAAGCGACGCGGCGGAGGAGCACGAAGTGGAGAGATAACGAAGGCTTTGAATCGCCGTTCCGCTTTCCCCCCCTTAACTCGCCTTCCCCCTATTCGAAGCGGCGTGGTAGTCAGCGCCACCTGCCTGCGACGCCTGCGTTACCCCGTTTCTTTGCTCCAGCGACAGTATTGGCGGGGGGGCAGGGCTTCGCGGTCTGCTGCCGAAGAAAGGGTCAAAGTGGGGACGAAATGGAAAGCGAATGTGACCCCTCTTCCAATACTCTGCGGTCATCGGTCGAGGCAAGGAGCTGTTGACCGGTCCGTTTGAACTTTGACCTCGAAGGGGTAGACGGTGGAAGAAGTCCGGTCGTGGGTTTGTCGGGACAGGATGGGGAGCCGGGAAGGTTGCTTTAGTGAAGGCGAAAGTCGAAAGTTCCACTCTGAAATGCTTCTTCCAAGTCCCATTTTCTGAAACATATGAAGAGGTCAGTGTCCCACAATTTCTATATTTTCTGCCGGCACGAAGAAAAGAATAGTTTTTCTAATAAATCGAAAAACTGTGCGATTTAGGCAAGCTGAAGCTATATAACTGCCGCAGTTGTGGAACGGCATAGCGCTTGGAATATAAAATGAAGTAACTAAACTTTATCTGCCTTTATCTTCATTCCTATAATCACACTGAGGCTTCTGTCAACCGATCTTATAGGCGACGTAAGGAGGTGCAAATACTAAACACTTCTACGTGTAGTAGCACCAACCTTTTCAGCTGCCTCGCTGGAGTACTCGTTCGGCCAGCAAACTCCCAGCGGCGTTCTTGTTAAGTACCACCGCGAGTGGTCGTCGCCCCACGTCTGCCGTTGGGCCCGTTCAACTACCCCACCGCTTTACCAGCGGGCGGTCAGCGGCCCCCTACATACGGGGGGCACCTACCCCGCAAAGCTCTTTACACACACAAGGCCCTCTCCCGCTGTGTTCGGAACCTCGCCGGACATCCGAGCCACCCATTGGTCTTCTTAACGCCCGTGCCCCGCCGCCTTCTATACCTCCGGTCGCCTCTGCGCCGTAATCCCCTGTCTAGCGTAAAAGGACCCCCGCAGAGCGGCGTTTAGCTCAAGCCTTTATCCAGCTCACTACTCGCCGATAGCTTCCCACCGCCCCCACTGTCTCGTCACTCTATGTGGTACCTTCCAGTACGTCCACTTTTTCAGCTGGAAGCGCTTGTTAAGAGTACCCCAGCACCCCGCGCGGCTGCCAAGCTTTCACGCTCGAAATTTGCTTTTGGGCAGCGCTGACCGCCCGACCTCTCTTTTCGGGCCAGTTACGTTTATTGTTTCACCTTGCTCGAGCTCCTCTCTCCTGCGTTGAGCCCCGCTTCGCCCGCGTACTCGGCTAACACACCTGGACATCCCGCTGCGTCGCAACCCCCCCCTCCCCCTATACGTCCAGACTCCTCCTTTCTCCCTTGGTGTGTTTCTCTCCTCGACCTGGCGGCTCTTAATAGCGGGACCGAGCAGATGGTAATCTTAAGCGGGGGGCCATGGTGCCAGGCAGCAATATGTGAGGAGGGGGGGTCACAAAAGAAAGACAGAAGCGAGCCCGATCGCGCTTGCCGGCGAAGCTGCGGAGAGCGGCCGTCGAACTGCGTTGGCCCGCGTCCAGCTTGTTCGATTGAGGAAGTTGGTTGGGTTGTCAGAGGTGATTAGCGTTCGCTCGGTTAGTAAACGACCTCTTCTGACACTGCCTTGACAAAGTAATTCTTCTCGCTTATAGGTATAGTTGACGTATTGCTTCGATATGCTTGAATTTTAACTGTCTGCGCTAAGGAGGCCTTTCTCGTTTATTTGGCCATTATTTCATTCAGGTGACCCATGTTTTCCCTCTTTTTAAACAGGTTAGAGTTTAGTTGTTTATTGTTTGAATGTAAACTACGCGCTAACGATACCGTTCTCGTTTATTGAAATATTTTTTTTTTCATTCAGGTGACTAAATTTTTGTCTTTTAATCGGGTTAGAGTTCAGTTGTTTATTGCTTGAATGCAAACTAAACTATGCACTAGCGATATCGTTCCCGTTTACATAGCCATTATTTCATTCAGGTGACCCAAGTTTTCCCTCGTTTTAACTAGGTTAGAGTTTAGTTGCTTATTGCTTGAATGTAAACTATGCGCTAACGATACCATTCTCGTTTACTGAGCCATTTTTTCATTCAGGGGACTAAATTTTTCCCTTTTACCCAGGTTAGAGTTTAGTTGTTTATTGCTTGAATGCAAACTATGCGCTAATGAGACTTTCCCGTTTACTTAGCCATTATGTCATTCAGGTGACCCAAGTTTTCCCTCGTTTTAACTTGGTTAGAATTTAGTTGCTTATTGCTTGAATGTAAACTATGAGCTAACGATAATTGAGTCATTTTTTTTTTCATTCAGGGGACTCAAGTTCTCTCTCGTTATTAAACGGGTTAGAGTTAGCTATTCGAAACAGCTGGGTGTGTATCACATCGCGTTGTACAAGGCTGATATGTACACAGTTTCGTGTATCCGTGGCTCGCGCAATTTTCTCAGAGGAGATGCAAGTATATCAAGCAAGATCGAACTCCGACGTTGCAGGTCCTAAAGGGGAAAGCAATGTTGCCGACTGCGCATGCGCTCTACGTAGAAACTTTCGCCACAAGAAACGGGGTCTCGGTGGGTAAGTGGCCAATCATGAGCGAAGCGCTCAGAATGCAACTAACAGACGACGCAGAACGCTGACAACGAGACAATGCGGGCGAATTTGTAGACGAACGTGCGCGTGTCGTCTGCCATAGCGCCGGGGCAGACGACACAACACAAACAACAGCAATGGCGGACAGACGACAAAAAAAAAATAGAGAGAGGAAGTGTCTGCGGCCATGACAGGAGCGGCCTGCTGCTAGCGTGTCGTGACAACAGGCGCGTGTCGCCCGGCACGTGGCGTCACGCATGACGTCATTTAATCCAGCCGGCCCTGCCGCCGCCTTGTTTAGAACCAGCAGGCAGCCCCCGGGGAAGGTCCGTAACACGCGCAACCCCCCCCCCCCCCCCCCCCTTCACCCCTAGTCGTCCACTTTTGGCGGTGAATAACTCCGCTGTCTTTGCTTGGCTTTTTGCGACAACTGCGGCAGCAGCAGCCCGGGGTTGGTGGCGGCCTGTGCCTGCGCGCCTGACTGACGGTGGTGCGTCTGCTGCTTTTGTCGTCGTCTGCCAGAAGCGAACCAACGGGAGAGGGCGGGTCGAGCGCTAGGTATTGTTGTATAGAGTTATGAGGGAGGTGATAGAGGGGGGAGAACAGAAGGGGCAGAGGTGTCTATGTGCGCGCGTATGGAGGAATGATGCAAGGAGGAGGAGAAAGCAGCCGTAGCCGCTTGCGTATCGCTGTGACCTCTCTCGCGGAGCATGTCGGGAAGGTGGTGGTGGAAATAAAAGGGAACCTTCTGGTAAGGAGAAAGAAACCTGCGGCAGATGTACCGCAAAAAGTGAGCCCCCTCCGGTTTTCCCCTCGTCGGGGGGTACGCCTAGGTTGTACGGGAAGTGTCGAGGCACGCTCTAGTGCGCATGCGCAGTTTGCAGGAGGCTCCTGTGGGTTTCTTTTTTTTTCTTCCTTTACGTTACGTGTGTCGCGTGTCCCTTCATTTCTCTACGCGTTTTTGCTTTTCCTATTTTGCGCGTGCAGATGCGTTCCTTGAAAGGCAAAGCTGATAGCTTCAAGTGCTGTTAAATTGTTGTCTTGTGTCGCATGCGTCCATTGTGGTCTTGGTCACCGTTTTCATCAACATCTAAATGTTTTTTTTTTCTTCAAATGTTCGCAGTTTTGTCCCAGGCATCGGCACGGGGTCATTTAAACGAGCGTATATGGGGTTTTGTTTAATGCAGACGAACATTTTCATTATTATTTTTTATATATGTGGGGCCATTTTTCATTCGCGTGCTAGCGTTGGCTTATTGCTGACTTGGTTATTTTGCATTCTCTGTGGCATTTTTTGCGTTGTAATATACTGTAGTACGTTGCAGTTCGAAACGCATATCAGTTGGTGTTACCCGTGCGTAAATACAAACGAAGAAGAAGCTCGTATAGTCAAGATAGTGCAACAACAACAGCAACAACAATAGTGCTCTTGCTGCAGCGTCGCCTCATAGTATTTGCGAGACCTACACGGACCTGTCGCTTCTGTTCCTCATCAAGCTCGTGATTTCGGTTCTATACCATTATCCACGCAGCTTATTCAGCGCGAAACTCTGGAGTCCATTATCAATAAAGCCGAGAGGCTTTCGCGGCCCTGTGTCGGAGATAAACCCCGTGGTTTATCTCAAATAGAAAATCCTTCCGGAACTACGGCAGGATAATTTCAGGCGTATACATATACAGCCTGGAACCTTTCGATGTGAACGCTCACAGATTATGGCTGTCATTCGGGTCTTTGTCCTTTCCTTGTTCCCTTCGTTCCCCCCCTTTTTTTTAATTCTTGTGATCGAGTTGGGGACCATTCCTCTTCATATCTCCCCGCCCTCCTGCCCCTTCTATACCTGGACCCCTTGCTCGGGAACGTCGTATGCAAATTAGGCGACGGCTGCGCGCGCTCGCGCTCTCTCCATATAGTAGCAGACGGACAATGCAAGCTCCCGCAGCAGACGAATTCCCAGTGCCTGCTGCTCCTATTTGCGCCTGCGCTGGAAAAAAGAAAATAGGAAAATGAAAACGGCGCCTAGGCGCCGCCACACTCTTTGGAGAGACAAACGCTTTAGCGTGGACTATAGCGCAACGCCAGATGGCCTGGCGTCCGCCATTTCTTTTTTTCTTTTTCCTATATCCTAGGTCTCCTTATTATTCCTTGCGAGAAGATTTTTCGTCTGCTCGTACTCGCAGCAGACGAAAAGTGCGGTTCGTATATATGTAATAAAGCAGACGAAGCCCGCTCCATTGCGATTTTTCGGCTGCGTCGAAGAAACGCAGACGATAACTGCGATTCGTGTATTTATTTACACGGGGCAGACGAGGCCGGCCAGACGATGTTTACTTTTTTTTTCTATTTGTTTTTCGTCGAGACCGAGATCATTTGTTCTTCCCATTGCGCGCGCTTCTTTTCAACGAATGCGTATATAATGGCGCCCTCTATTTCATTTAACGACGCCATTTTGTAACCGAAACGATTTATTCCTGGTCTACATTTGTAGCCGAACTTCCGGGCCACTTGCGTTTCTGCGAACAAAGTTTTCTTCGCGGTCAGCAGTTTCGAAGTTCGTATACACACTACGCACGGATGCGCTGTTTATTATGCTGCCGTGACTGGTTTGTTGTTGGTCGTGACCCGGCCGCTTTATCCGTTTAGTTTTTTTGCTATCGAAAAAGAGAAGTGTGTTTGATGACGCCTCCTCCGTATTTACCCTTAATCTAGGTTGTTTCGTGCGTATGTGTGTGGAGTATTCCATCCACAAATCCAGCTTTCTCGGGCAAAAAATTTCTAAATTGGAAAATTGTAAGACACTCTTGTGGAATTACGGAAGGCAATGGAAGGTCCATTATTCTGATATGTAGCAAAATCTTTCTTTTAAAGTATTTCCAGTGATCGCATCGAACAATTGACTGCCATAGAAAACCAACGAGGAACGCTTTTGACGATAGTAAAGACGTGAATAGAAAAAAAAATACAAGACTGCCGTCGGGTGATCTGCGGATATATTGATTGTTATAGCTAAATCTTACATTGTGTGAAACAATTGCGTTCATAAACGGATTTCCCGCTCAAAAATGGTTTTGTCCAGAATTGCTGGGTATGATTATCGGCACCTGCTGGCATTCAAGACCGATTCCTATTTCCACGTTATTCTCATAGTTAATTTTGTTCTTGGGTGCTTATCCGTTTTTTTTCTCGTCATTCCTGGTCAGTTTTACGACCGCGGTCAGGAACTGACTGATTCCTCAGATTCGTCAGATTTGTAGAGCCGTCTTCTCAAAGCCCGTGCACGATGTCTATGGCGCTTTACTGAAGGCACGAATTCGAAGCCGCGTCTGTCCCATGCCAGCTGCGGCGAAACAGAGGCGGAACTCCGTGGGTCGATCGGGCTCGGGTAGCAGCTCTGTGCGGCAATACTATAGCGACAACAGAAAGGAAAATCTCAACAACACGCTCAGCATCTTGTTTAAAGCACGCTTAGCGTGTTCTGCGCGGTGTTGGGAAGAACTGCGAAGTGTTGATGTCGTAGGCTTGCATACTAAGATGTCGTAGACTGGGCATACTGCTGATTCATTCATGACCTATCGCGACTCTTTTGCTGAAGCTGTCTCCTGCAGCTTCATCAACGTGCGATTATCAGTCCACGTGGTCCTTTCTGGGGTCATTGGTGTTACCAGCCTCAAAAGAAGCCTAGCTCGCTGTGATTTATAGGGCAGGACATTTAAATCAGTACTCAGCCTTTGCAAGAACATTTGTAATTATGCGATGAACCTCTCTATTCGCTTTCATTTTTTTCTTTCTTGCTCTTGTCGTCTGCAGTTGAACCGCATTCACGTGACGTCACAGCGAATCCGAGCGCTAGAAAGGCGATGTCAGCGCCATCTGGGCTGCTTTCATGGGGGCAATGCGCTCCGTCTCTATGGCCGTACTCCGTGTCAAGGCCAAACCGCGGTAGCAGCACTCACTCGTAGCATGCGCTCTTCAGAACTTTGCCCTCACCGTCGTAATAGAGTGGTCGGTCGCAGCGCCGCCCTGGTGGTGAGAGGGCGCTACGGGAGGCGGTGAGAAATCGTCTGTATAGCTCGGTCGCTGTCTGTATCCATTCGTTCCACGACGCAGACGACGAGCAGACGACTGGACCGCCGTCTGCGGGCCGTCGCTGATGCGGGCGCGCCGCCTGCGGTCCGCGCAGTTTCCTAAACTGGCAGGTGTAATCGGACAGCGCGAGTGGTGCGGGTTGTCGGCGTTTAACAGGTTTATTTTCGCTGGAGAAACGAACACGCGCGCACTGGCGGCAAGGTGCACTTCGCTTTTTCGGCATACGTTCTTGTTCTGTATTACAATGGATATATAGATTTTAGTCGGATGCAACTCAAGAACACAGCGGCTTTTCACCGCCGAAGGACCCCCTTCTAGCCAATGGCGTCGGCCGATTCTATGAGCCTGCTATATAGCGTGACAGTGCAAGGAGCGGCGTGGCGATGCAGGGAGAGGACTATCCCCTTTCATCTGCCACTCCCTGCATTGTCACGATAGGAGGCTCATAAGCATCGGCCGACGCCTTTGGCTGGAAGGTGGCCCTTGGGCGGGGGGGGGGGGGAGGCCTTCATTCTTGAGTTGCATCCGACTAGCAGCAGTTCTTTTTAAGCGTAGCCCCCGTGTTGTAAGCCCAAACGTCATCCTTTCAAGTCACCTGGTCGGCGTCCGCGATTTTTCTAACATGTTCCGTTGAGCTGTTGAAGATATGATCAAGACTATTTGAAACGATGTTGCTACCTGTCATCAGAGAAGTTACATGCAGGCGCACTTCAATGATTAATTTGTTGTTACGTTCGACATGATACCGTTCAGGGCATCGAAGCACATCCGTTTGTTTGCAGAAGTCTCCAAATCGACATCACCTCCAGTCGAAGAACTGGGTCCGTGGATTGCTCCAGACGCCGCGTTAGAAAGAACTGTCATTCGTTACTGGTTAGTCGTTGAACAAGTTCTATTTGTATTTGACCTATAACGGGGTCATGGCACGAAACGGCGCTGCGCACCGCAAGAAAGCGAAGAAATGGCATATACAAAACTGTGTCACGAACCTCACTCGTGCACCTGCGGCAGGATTGCTTCGCAAAGAAAGGATTGTTCCGGTTTCTCTTGCATAGCGTCGCCAGGGAATACCTTCTCCTTGACACAGTCTCGCGGAGACTACACGTACAAAACAATGCGTATGATGGAGAGGCGTGTTCCAAGATATCTCTCCACCGTCGTCCTTCTGAACGTAAACCTGCAGGGACCTTACATGAAACCCTTGCTGCGCAATATTTTTGTTTTCTTTTTAGAAGCGGAGAGCGCCCGCGCATCTGGCCTTAGTAGCGCGGGCCAGACAACGGTTGATGACCCCCCTTGTATGGCGTCGTCACTCTGTCCACCTGTAGACACTGGCGCGCCCTCTGTTGTCCCCAGCTGTCGCGTGGGTGTTCATCATCTCGCCAGCCTGTTTCCGGTCGCAGCTGATCGGGGGAGAACCGCGGCCCCGGACAGTCTTCTGTGTGGAGCGGTCCTGCCTCGCGTGTACCACGTGATGTAATAAATCGCCTCCTCGTATTACTGCCGGGCCTCGTTGGCCCTTGAGTTGAGGGGGCTGGCAGGTGCCTGTTCGTTGGGAACCGTTGTTCTACGGCTTATTGCCAATGGCCGCTAGATTTTTTCATGTTTTTGGCAGTGGTCTCTGGACGCAGTCTTGGTGTCATTTTGGATAGAAAAATCTCTTACGTCGGAAAGCTGTCACAACAAACACACCGCATTCAATCGGTGCCCTTTGCCGTATGTTTCTTAGACGATACGCTAATACACGCGGCAATCAAAGCTGTGCTGTTAACGTCGCTATATTCTTGGTGGTGTCACGGGGAGGGCGGAGAGAGGGGTTGTTTTAATAATTTGAGCACCCTCTTTACAGTGCTTATAGTTTCTGTTTACCTGGTTTTTAATAGTCGCTAATCGAATGAGTCCATAGGGTACCCAATTAAGTGAAAAGATTCCTCTTTACAGCGAACTTTCAGAAGCGCGGTTTTCCTCGAGGTATGGCTCAGCCGCTACGGTTTTCTGCTAAGGATTGCTTGGTCGCGGGTTCGATTGCTGGATTCACAAGCAGGTTAAGGAAGCCCACTTATCTGATTTGATCCACCGAGCACTCCAATACGGCGTACTTGGCCGGCTTTGCGAGCGAAAAATCTATTAATTACAGGCTATTACGCCATGACGTCGCTTAGCATCGGTTGCTAGGCAACGGGCCATGTTCCGCGCTTATCTCTGGGCGCTTCGCTGGTGGTACAACAAAGGCTAAGTCGCTCAGCTGTTGCGTCAATTAAGTCGTGCAAGCGGAAAGCCACAGTGCGTTGTCCGGATGGCTTTCAGTAAAGAAAAAAAAAGTTGTCCGTATGGCTTTCCGCTGCGGCTTCGCATGGCTTGCTGCGCCGAATCCAGACGCGGCTGCAGCGCTTTCGACAATGATTAAAAGAAAGAAGAAAAATAAAAATGAAAGCTTCTTTTTTTTTCTCCTGCCGTCGGTGCTCAGCATCGTTCCCAGTGGGGCCCCGCTCAATCTTCGTCAAATGAATTCGCCACTTACAGCAGGGCCAGGCCGCTGCCTGAATTGTCCCGAACAGCGCGGGATGTAAATGCACACTCTCACCTATACCTGCAGTGTTTTTAATGTAGTCTCGAGCCGCCAAGCATCCACTGTTCCGGCCACTTGCGTTCCTACTACAGTAGAAAGAAAATCGGTCAAAAAACAACAACAAAATGAACTTAACGAACAGGAAAGAAAACGAGCTATAAGGCCAATCGGTATCTCTCTGGCCGAACTCATGAATTCTGGTTTTTGAATACGAAGCGTGTATAATCCTCCTAGTCTCTCTGCAGGCCGTGTCCGCAAGCGTCTGCCGTTTATATTAAAAGGGTTCTGCGCAGGTTGTTCTCGATACGCTTCGGTTGCGGCGAGGGCTAATTTCTTTGTTTTATTATTGAAGTCATATAGTGGTACTGCCAATATTGGGAACACAGTAAAAACAGGGCCAACATTGGAACTGTCATAGAGCGGCACTGCCTATATTGGAACACAGTGGCGGCGGAGACTCTATAAGAGACAGACCTTTTGCCAATATATTTCCAATATTGGACGAGATAGCCCAATATTGGTGGTTTCCGCTGCCTGGGTACTTGAATGGTATAAGCGAGTACGTTGTTGCAATAGTGTGAATGTTATCCATGGTTACGAACGTTGTCTTTGCTCACTGTGGAATTAGGTTCCACGTATCCTCATCGGTTCCACGGTTAGGTTCGCCGCACAATTTCTAAATGATAATCCTTGGCTGGGGCCAGGACGTTCCCTAGTGCTGCTGTTCGAGGCTGCACCCAGTTCGTGAATCGCATACCTTGTTCGTACCTTTTCTGGTGTTGTTAACATAGGCTTGTCTATGCTTGTTCGATTATTTGTCCACCGTTCTTCTCCGATGTAGCAGTGTCGTAAGCTAGGCAGGCAGTGGTCGTACACCTTTTTGTGCACTTGTGATAATCACCTCGATTGCAACCACTTGGGTCGGGCGCAGACGAAAGTAAATTTTTCCGGTTAACCTCCCTGCCTTTCCTTATCCTCCTCCTCCTCAACGAAGAACAGCAGACCGTTATATGTAGGATCATGTGCAGAATGGACGTGAACTTTGTCGTAAATAAAGTGATACGCATTTAATGTAGGTACTGCAGGTTAGGAAAAAAAATAGGGATTTCTCTCGAAGCTTGTTTTTTTTTTTTTTGCACCGTGATATCGCTGAAGAAACCAGCCAGCCTATACTGCTTCGATGAGAGTGATCATGTTTTCACACAGCTACGCGTAAATATCAATAGTCGAGAGAGCATGAGACTGAGTGAACTGGCGCCAGCTTTGCGTCAGCATTGTGTTGTCACACTGCACCGAAGTCATAGTGTTTACGAACGCACGATATCACATAATTCATGGCCGCCGGATGGTGTTGCGTTTTTCCTTTGGTTGGTATAGCCGATAATGCTTTTTTTATTGCCACATATGTCTGCCTTTTCATTCTTTGTTTTTTCAAACTCTTCTACTGAGAGATCAGATGTTCGAAAAAGTTGCTCATAAAAAAATAATGGAAAGTCGATGCGATTAATGGCCTTTCGCGGCTGTGGGGGCAAAAGGCATTTATACTCCGGGGATGAGTTTTTGTGGCCAAAGGATGGACCTCCATATGGCGACCACTTATAGTGCATAGACGGGTTTCACGGGGCTTGGCTCGGCTTTTGTCGATGATGCGGCGTTCACCTTACGGCGACACGCCTTTATGCGTCGCCCATTTTTTTCTATATCGATTTTTTTTGTCACCCCACCGAGGGAGCCGCAGGAAGGGACGAAGAAAAAAAAAGGCTTGGTAGAAAAAAAAATAGCCCGGGAGCTTCCCGAAGAAACAATGTGTCTTTGTTGCTATTATCCGTTGTGTCGCTTTTCTTCCGCCGTGGGTATCGGACAACAATTTATGAGCGCTTTTTCACAACCATCCCCTCGTTGTGAACACGAGAATAAGAGGGATAGAAAGAAAGTGTACTTGTGGTCTCGACTTGAGTTTGTGATGCGTTTGTGCCATGCAGATGACGCTGCTTAAAAAATGAGGAAAGAAAAAGGCGCAGGAACGAGGCAAAATACTCAGTGTGAAGGTTCGGTAGTAGATCTGAATAATCTTCGTTGAATGTGTGTGTATGGTACGGGGTCACGTCGTCGTGGCATAGAGTGCCTCTTCTTATTGTTGGGTTATATAATATAAAGGATACCAAATCTGATAAATGTGGTATGCAAATATTGCTTTCAAAGGCATTGATACGCTTTTGTCATCATTTGTTTATTGTTGTGTACGCGTGAGCTGGTTGTGAACCTCTATCGTTGTGCAAGCTGTAGGACAGAGGCGATTGCCTACCTATAGTTAATCATTGTTTCTCACTTAAACGTGTTTCGTTTACCTGAGAAACGCATCTCCACTCTGCGTGCACGCAAAACAAATTGTCTAACGCGACCACAGTTCATTGGTAAACTATAGATGCACTAAAGAGCTTCAAACTTCGAGCAATCACCGTTAACAATATCCAACAGGGGCACTGGAGGAGCCGGATATTCGACTCGATAAATTCTTCCAAGATGGCGTGTACCGGTTCTTTAGCACTTCCTTGCCTGGCTTATTCCGAAGTCAACGAGCTTACCACTCGACGCACTCAGAAAGCCCGTTTCGGTAGGAATCCTCTTCCAAGGCGTACCACATACCACTCGTACCTGAGCCTCAAACAATGGCTTAGCTGTCGTTCTTTCGGTCTATATGTTCGGCGCCTCGAACTCGCATTGTGTATAGGAGCCAAGAAGGCAAAACAGAAAAAAAAAGATTGAAAAAACTTCGTTTCCCGAATCGGCTCTTCTGTATTCGGGTCCTGTTCTCCTAACCACCATCCCACCTTCGAGGGGTTTGCAAACCGGAAAGACAAACGTACTCGACTCGAAATCCGCACGCTCCTGTTATAGCAATGAAATCTAAACAAAAAAAAAACAACCAGCACCGGTTGTCGATTCTTCTCCCGCGCACGTCCGTTGTGCCTTGCCTTTTGTCTCGGCGGGTTTGGTCGACAAATGTGCGATTTCGACAGTTCCCATTGGAATATAGCTGCGGCTTATTGTGGAACCGCGTCTCCCGCCGGCGCTGGAACGTGCGACATCCGATTCATCGCATTCCCAAAGCCGCTTTTGTCTACGAAAAAAAGTGGCCGTGTTTCTATCCCTCAACCAGTTTCGTATGTGCGAAGGGACGGTGGAGAAATGTGAAGTGCTAAGGCGCGCCTATTCTCCTTTCTACATGCGTGCCTCTGGTGTTTCCCTCCAACTCGTGGTTCTTTGAACGAGTATTGGCTCGGGCGTCAACTTGTTCGCACCCATCTTCAATTCATAGCGTCGCGAGGAAGCCGTACGATTAGTCTTCTCCACAATAGGGTAGAGAACAGGAGAAAGGTGAGCCATGAAACCGCGTCATCGACTGCGCTTCCACTGCGTGACGTTTGCAGGCTCCGTTCTGTTCTGTCACTGTGTGTATGTTCTTATGGCTCCTCCGGCCACAGCAGCCTGCTCCCGTACTACTCCAAGGGCTCGACGAGGAGGGTTCTTGTAGACTTAGCACCAACTCCTATGCCCGAAGCCCCGGCGAGCGGCGCGCCTGGAATCCGACTGACGGAAAGGCTCGCTTGCCAGGAGGTTCCAGAAGGGGAGACTGGTGGTCCAGGACTGGGAAGACATCGCGTGAATGGTTGAAAAATTAGCCTGCACTCAGGTTTGAATGTCCGTCCGTTCATTCAGGCCCTTCCCAGCGCCTGCCTTTCATTGGTTGATGTAAAAAAAAAGACGAAAGTGAAACAGCTTGGAAGCGAAAGAAAGGGAAAGCCAGGAGGCCTCATATGAATGTGGCATTTGGAATGCGTAGCAGTGTCGACGAACCCCAGCGTCGATGGAAAACGGTCCGCGACCGACACCTAAGCCACGTCCTTACGCAAGACGGTGCCGAAAAGAAAGCAGGACGCGGCGCGCGACAACCTAGAATGAAACGAAGGCTTTGAGAGGAGGTGGGAGGGAGGAAGGGCGCAGCTTACAAATGGAGAATGCCAAGCTACGTCAGAAAAAAGAACTCCGGGAACATACCGGCCATAGTTTCCCATGAACTGACCCTTCCTTTGGCGTCGACGCCTGGCTTCTTGGACCGCGCGTTCTCTGAATCGCAGCACCCAGCCGGCAGGCAGTAGCAACGAGCAGAGGGCCGAATTCAATGGTGAAAGGACAGACCGACCCGGTGGAATGCCAGAGCGCGCAAGAGGGATTTGCGAGATATCCCCATTGTGGCTCGCTTTGTTATTGTTAAAAGAGCGACCGGGCTCCGTGCTCCCGCATCGTAGTCGCATTCGGCCTGACTCGGTCTTGGCTTGGCTTGGCTCGGGTCTGGCACCTTGCGCACGCATCGCGGGCTTGGGGGAGAAGGCGCGAACAATGCCTACGCGTCGTGCCGGGCCGCGCTTTCATTTGTTCCTGGGCTTCCTTCCTCCCGTTCGCGTTTTTATTTGCCCGTTTGGTGAAGGGTTTCAACTGCGCCTCCCAGGCCGCATTGAGCAAAACGATATGTCAGGCTTAGCCGAGCGCGCGAAACACTTGCATTCGTACGAGCTGCTGCTTCTTCTTTCTTGCCTCTTCGTTCACTTTTTTTGTTCGTTTCTGCCGTTTTGCGCAGGCCCGCGAGGCGCCTGGAAATCAAAAGGCCCGCGCCTCTTTGAAACACAGAACCTTCTTTTTTGCGAAGTGCACGCTGGGTGCGCGTTGTTGGGAAGCGGAAAGGGGCTGCGTTCGGTGCGCTGTAAGCCGGCCGGCATCTTGAATTTCGTATCGGCCGTTGTTACTTATGCGGTTGCTCCTCGGCTGCGTCTCGAGGGAGTTGGGATCCCTTCGAGGGAGCGGGTGAGATGGACAGGCGAGTTTGAAAGAAACGGAGGAATTGTTTAGCGGAGACAGATGCGGCATTCGGAACAGAAGACGCTGCCTGTGCGATATTCTTTTTCCTTTCCGGTCTTCGGTATCAGTTGTTGGGTGCGCGAAAGAAAGGAAAAGGCGCAGATGCTGTCGAGTCCTGTGTGGTGGCATATGGGCCTGCAGGGAAACGTTGCACGCAAAAAAATCCGCGCGTCTTCTCATTTCTCTTTTTGTTTATTTTTCTGCGCGAAAACTGGGCAGTTCTCGCATAATGACCAACGTGTGCAGGAGGTTCCGGTTGTGGCGTGTACAAGAAGACCAAAGCAGGAGCTGGTCTTGTCACCAGCATTCTTACTGTCGCCGAAAACGTATCGATGGAGAATTATTTCCTTTCGCTATGAGTTGCGTAATGCGCCAACTGTTTTGCCCGCCTTGGTTAATCGTGAGATTTCGTTGAGGTGTGGAACGCTGGGAGCTGATATCCATTAAAGCTGTACAGGGTCGGTCAAAAGTTCCCAGGCCACAGGGTCTGCTTTTGAGCAGTATAGACAGGCAGTTACGACAGCCGCGAAGCTCATAGTATCTGTAGAGGGCAAAAGAAGCATCGTTCCAACCTCTTACATACCTTGGTGGCATCTTAAGTGCCAAGGATATACCGAAGAAAAGCAGACGCTGCGGCCTGGGAACTTTTGACGAACCCTGCATATACTTGACAAAATGCGCGGACAGTGGATAACCGGCGCTCAGTAGGGGTTATTGTGGCGGTTAGTAGCAATATAATCGGTTTGCATTCGCAGTTTTCATTTTACGGCACCGGAAAAAAATGCAAAGAAGAATAGTTCGTAAGGAGCCTGTCCTCATTGAAGACCACGCGTGAAGCCGATTGGATAATGACTACAGCTGGTTCACCACGAAGGCTCAGTGGATGAGTGGACAGAGAATATACTGGCTGCGGAACCGGAAGGTCGCGGGCTCGGATACCGGTCGCTGCGGCCGCATTACGACTGAGGCGAAATTCATACGACGCCCGAGCGCTACGGGAAACCTGTTCACATTTAACGACCTCATGTGGCTTAAATTAATCCAGGGTCCCCTACCACGGCGACGCTCGTATCTCGCGTGCAGCTGTGGAACTTGAAACTCCACGCACCGACAGTAATTAAATTAAACCTGTCATTTTGTCTTCCGTTTCATCATGGGCAATTATTATGATTATGGTTTCTCACTAATTTCTGTCTTAATTAATAAATAATCGTTAAAGCCGGGAACGGGTCTCCCAAGTGGTTCTCGGTCTCGCCCTGCGGCGTTTCAAGCATGTAAGTTGCGCCGTTCCAGCAACACAGCGCCCTAAATTGTGCAGGCCTGGTGGTCTCCTTTGGGGCTGAAAGAGTTATTATTCACTTAAACGCTGCGTCGTAGATCATCCCTCTGTGGTCATTACGAATCGACGACCTCAGTAACACTAGTAAAAAAACCAACAGAAAAGACGGGACCGTATAATGGACGTCGATCTCTCCCTGGTCGGCCTGTGGCCGGCGCGGAGTTAACGAGAGCTCCTGCATTAGTGCGGCCGGAGCAGGGGTGGTGAGCTGTACGGGTGGGGTAGCGTGGCAGAGGGGAAAAAAACACAGATGCGAGTCGGATACACGTTTGCGATTGCCGTGGTTGCGTGATTGCTGCGCCGGAGGCTTCGCGACAGATGGCGCGCTCTTTTGTGAAGCTCGCTTTCCACTCTCCCATCCCCTTTTTCTTTCTCTCTTCTTTCTACGGTATTCCGTCTTTCACTGCAGCGGCCAGCGTCCGGCCACCGGTACCCTTCGGAGTGGAGGGTGTTCAGCCCTTACGGAGCCCCGCAGAATAGGTGAAGACAAAAAAGAGGAAGGAAAAATAGTTCAGTGGCTACGCCCGGCAATTCGCTGCTGGCGTGGCCTCTTCCATTGGAAAGGGCCGTTCTTGGGCTCCGCGGAAGTTCCGGGGACTCATTTTTTTTCGCGTTTCATCGGCAATGGTCATTAGCCGACGCGGTTATGGTGTAGCCCCTGTGGAGTAGCGTGGATGGGGTGGGAGCCGTGAGCGGAGGCGGGCGTAATCCTGTGTTAGCGGGAGGAAGGTTGGGGTAATGCATTTTCGAGCTGGACAGCGCACGGATTGCGGCGCGTGGGCTGCTTTGCGCGTATGTAAATATCGCCAGAAATGCGCGTGTTTTCTGGCGCTTCCGCTCGCTCTCTCATTCCTGTATCCATTCGTGCGTGTTCCGCCCCTGCATACGGGG
Organism: Amblyomma americanum; assembly: GCA_030143305.2. Classification (NCBI taxonomy): domain Eukaryota; kingdom Metazoa; phylum Arthropoda; class Arachnida; order Ixodida; family Ixodidae; genus Amblyomma; species Amblyomma americanum. The sequence goes on from JARKHS020028254.1 coordinate 84,915, forward strand.
GCCGGCATGCACAAAATTGATTGGCTGATTGCAAGCGACGCCAGTCGATCAAGCTGGCAGTCGTTAACAAGGCGATAAGCGCTACTGATTCCAGTGCCGTAACCATGGAATTAAGCAATCCGTGAAGGTTTTGGTTCAAGATTGAACGCCTGCTTTGTTAATTGTGACTTCAAAATTAATTCTGGCTTCTCAAGTGACCTGTAGAAATTAACCGGGACGTTTACTCTGTGGCGTCTCTCATATGTGCAGTTCTGGGACCCAACCCAACCATACCGTACTATTGTCCTTCACCCACTTTTTATTTTTGTATTTAGTGTTTGAAATGACCCGTTCGCCTTTCAATCGATGTATATAGTGCTGATAATCTTTGACCGTCCTAGAGACAGACGCCGACTTCGGACCTCAACTCGAAAGGACGAGTCAAGTGGGGTCGTCGCATGTCCGTCCAACTAGGCTTCGGAAATTAAGCCGACGACCGGATGTGACGTCGAAACGCGTATACGCAACACGTGTCCGAGCCTCGCCGCGTCGTCGTTCGCCGGAGGCATCCAGCGTGCAAATCCAGCTGCCTCTCAGCAGCGCGTGTATGCAGCGACGCTAAACGCACGATGACGCTCCGCGTGGACCGACAGAGGAGGAGGGATATCCAGCGCTTCCGGAACATACGGCCGGAAACTTTAAAAATGGCGCCGGCTGCGTGGGACAACGTTGCGGCTTTCAGCTGCTCTCCGTCCGGCGTCGAGGCGAAACCAGGACAGGTGGTCGCGACGGGGACCTTTAAATGGGTGGGGCCGCCGCCGTTCTTTCTTCGATTCCCCCTTGCCCCCTCTCTTCGTCTCTTGTTCTGTATCTATTAGTTTTCTCCTCTTCTTTCTATCTTTGCTTTCGCGGGAGAGGTGCTCCGTTCAAGGAGAAGGTTAGTCGGGGAGAAGAAAAAGGTCGGGACCCCCTGCCTCGCATTCGCGGACGTAGAACTGGTTGCTCGGTCGCCGCTTCAAGCTTGGCGGTGGTTAGAGGGGGAGAAAGAGCGAAGGTGTGCTTGGGTTGTTGGCGTTTTTGTTTCTCTTTTTGCACTTCGGTGCCACCGTTTAAAGGGCGGCTGCGGGCAGGTATGCAGAGGCGTCGGTTGCAGTCTCGGAGGCGAAAAAAAGATGGTGGCAGGACGGGGGGCGCTGAAGATGCCGGCCTCCTTTTGCTTGTGTGGGCTGGCGTGATTCTTCGGCGCGCGTGTATTGAAAACACCGAGATTGCAGCGTTTCAGTCGGTGAAATTTGTCGCGCATTACTTTTTGTTTTGTCCCTATTGCACGCGTGCTGCATTTTGTACTGACTGCGGCTGCTGACAGCAAGTCGACGGATTGCTTCTATGAAAGATATGTTCCACTTTGTGTTGTCCACGCAGAAACCGCGAGCACTGGTCTGCTTCAGCACGGGAGGACATGCTCGCTTTGTTGTTTGCACTAATCAGAAGTGGAGATTGGTTTTTGATTTTTTTTTGAATTAAGGAAACAGCGCAGTAATTGTCTCGCATCTCAGTGGACACTGGAACGACGGAGGTCAACTCCCGTTTGGTTAATAACAATAATTGGTTTTTGGGGAAAGGAAATGACGCAGTATCTGTCTCATATATCGTTGGACACCTGAACCGCGCCGTAAGGGAAGGGATAAAGGAGGCGAGTGAAAGACGAAAGGAAGAACAGGTGCCGTAGTGGAGGGCTCCGGAATAATTTCGACCACCTGGGGATCTTTAACGTGCACTGACATAGCACAGCACACGGGCGCCTTAGCGTTTTTCCTCCATCAAAAACGCAGCCGCCGCGGTCGGGTTCGAACCCGGGAACTCCGGATCAGTAGTCGAGCGCCCTAACCACTGAGCCACCGCGGCGGGTTCCCGTTTGGTTAATTTTCATTTCAACGGCGATGTGCAAAGTTTCGTTTTGCTAATAAAGGACAGTTAACGTGATTATATACCACAAATTGCCATTAGCTTCACGCTTGCGATTTCTAGCAACGTTGGTATTGCTTTTCATGATGTTGATGCAGTTGGGCGTTTTTTTTTTTCGTATTCTTAATAGCGAGCGCGCTGGCATCAGCATTCCGCGCTGCTGGACCAAAAGCTACAGCGCATTACGCGTCACAACCGAGGAATTCGGGTGTGTAGGGTCACGTGACTTCTCGTAAGCAGCGGCTTCCGTTCCCCCTCCAGGTCCCGTCTGTCTGGTTCGACCCGCTCTCAAAGAGAGCTCCCCGCGACCAAGAAAAGGTTGCGTTCCCGGAAAACCTTTTCTCAAAGAATAGGCGCTCCCCTGACCCAACCCTCCTCAAGGAGGGCGAGACTTGGAAACAAGCAGAAAAAGAAACGGGAGATCAGAAATAAATTCTCTCGAAAGCTTTTTTTTTTTTTAGGATGTCCGCGAGCTTTGGGGAAACTTGTTTCTACTTTTGCATTTTTGTTCACGCTGAAGTTTGTTTCTAAACCAGACGAAACTTACTTCTTTGAAGGACAGTTCGTTTAATGTAAACTTCTGGCCACTTTATACATACTACTGTTCGCTGTCAGTCGCATGGAATGAAAGAGGTCCGCCGCTTTGCGCGGCAGTTTAGGATGTGTGACAGGTTCTGTAAAGCCCATCTTTCAGAATGTATTGCAGTTTCTGTGTGCGGCTGCCGTCTCTGCTTCGTTTTGATGGTTGCAGTGTCCAAGCCGTTCGTGCCTGTCATTACTCGACACAACGCCTTCGCTTTTACGTAACGCCGGATTGCGGCACTGTTTTTATATTATAAGCGGTTATCCAGTTAATGTGCCTATACCCTTCTTTACCGCTGCCTTTTTATACTGCGAGTTACCTGAACTCTTTTTGTTATTCCACCGGCGTCTCCTGTGTGCTTTGCTTTCTGGATGTCAGGGCATACTGTTCCGCCGAACTGGCTACGAAAAAAAAAAAGAAGTCCGGAGGGGAGGGGGTGGGGCCACTGGGAGAAAAAAAGAAACAGGAAAGAAAGAAAAAGTACAAGCAAGCGCGTGCGTCTGTGGCTGCTTCTCGCATCGATATTTATACTGTTGGTCTGCCCGACGGCGACTTGGGCGGACGACCGGAAGTACACTTCCTTCCTCTTCTCAGTCGCTCTCTGCACTTCCTCTTTTTGTTCACTGGTGTCCCTGCTCCTCCTCTGGGGTGTCGGCTTCTTTGACTAACTTCATTCAAACGAAAGGCCGGGATGCGTTTTCTTCAAGGGCTCCCCCTAACGGAAGACCTTTAAACCGCTCAGGAATGTCGAAACGTAATCCCCCCCCCCCCCCCCCCCCCTCCGCGATCCAACCCCCCTCGCTTCCTTTCCTGGGGCTGATGTCCTGTTTCGCACGTTGACCGCTGGCGTCTTTCTCAGGAAGGTCATTGACGACTTATGAGTTGTCGCTGCCGTTTTTATAGCTAAACTGCGGAGAAACTTCTATTATCTAGAGAAGAGATTATAGAGTCATGCTTATTTGCATCATGGCATGTTCTTTAATGCAATGAAAAATTAAGGATGCATACTTAAAATATACCACGGCACAAACGACGTTGCCGTTGATGCTTGGGATGTTACCAGCCTGCTAGTTGTAGGTCGCAATTCGGCGCTGCGCATCCGCATCTCGGTTTTTGGGTGGCATTTGTGAACGGTGTTATGTTTGGAATGGTACGCTGATGGTTGGATAGCAGAGTGATTATCACGGAAGGGTGAATGCGGACTGCTGATCAGTGCCAGGCGGGGAGATGAGATTAAGGAATTTGCTGGGACATGTTGGTCCTGGGGTGGATCAGACAAGGCTAATTAGAGATATGTGCGAGAGGCTGTCGTCGTCCGGTAGCGGACGTAGCCGGGCCAATGGCGATGGTGGCGGTGATGTGCGTGGACGGACGTCGAAAAAGTCAGTCTTGCTTTGTGGGGATGTACGCCTGGCTATGGTGCTACTGCAAATTCTTCTCAAAGTGCAATTTAATCTCAATTTGTATCGTTTTTTCTTGTCTTTTTCGCAGAATACAACTTCGTCACCTATAGCCCCGCCCTCCTGGCCACTTCCAGCGTTGCCGCCGCCGTCCACGGACTCAGCGGGCCGTTGCACACAACGAGTGCGCAGGACCAGCTGCTCTCCTCACTCGAGAGGATCACCAACGTCAGGACGGTGAGTGCGCCACGTCTGGCACTGTCAGTCTGACCTGTGGGACACTACATTCCAGGTGTTCTATGTCAAGTACAGTATTGGTGTGAGTACTGCAAGGTTGATGCAGTGAAAAAATTATGCAAAATAGAACGTCATTTCAATCAAAGAGTGAAGGGCTTGAGGTGAAAAGCTTCTACCAAGCAGCTTGAAGGCATTTTAAGTGGTGTTGACAACTTGGCAAACAGGGTTCAGTTATTTACACATGTCTTTTGGAAATAGCACAGTGCAGACAACCCAACTTGTAATCCTCAGTCATTTATATTGATCTTTACTGTAAGCCCTAACCATCTTTTGGTGATCATATCTCAAGGAAATGAAAAAAAAAAATTTGAGGCTAAGCGCGTTTTACTTGAGAATTCCCCGTGCAGGCAGAGCTGGAGCGGGTGTGTCATAGAGCGAGATAAAAACAGGAAAAACTGTAGTGCATAGAATGTGACATAATGTGGTCATTTTTAGAGGTCCAGAATATTGTACATATCCTACAAGAGAACGACCACTGCTATCACATGGGCTCGGTCATGTCAAAAGCGCTAGGTACATATAGTGTTTTCACTCCCTAAGCAGTGCCATCATGCAGATCAGCCAATGTTGTGAGGCACTCAATGTCTTTCTCGCGTTAGGCCTAACATGGATGATTGTATGACGCTCTCGCAGTATACTTCCAGTGTGATGATTCGTATCATTTCAGAATTCAAACTCTGATCACGTTACACTCTTTCTATGTGTTTCCCATAGGTCTTATAGAAAGCATTGCAGAGGGAGGGACATACAACAATAAAGTGTTCTAACGTTTACAAAATGTGCACATCCTTAACATAGCTGTTTTTGTAGCTTATTCTTGGTTGTGTTTTGTGAACATAAAAGAAGGGGCTTATAAATGCTCCGGATTTAAACAGTAAAAATTTTCCAAGCTAGCCATGTGTCCTTTAATGAATCTTCTTCACTTTGTTGAGACCTTAGTTTCCAACTTTGTATTTCAAGGAGGAAACTCTATATCTTTCCAACGTGATTGTTTTGCAGCCTAATTGCCATTTTTGTGCCTGTTTTCTCTATATACCCAACAGACTGAAATCCGGCGCTGCGTCCTGGAAATTGAAACCCTGATGGCGTCCAGTGTGGCTGCCTTTCAGCAGCAAGCCCTCTGTAAGAGTATCACCTCAGTGACACCATATACGACCAGCAAAAGCAACGCCCTGGTGCCACCCCCCATTGTTGAGCCCTCCTCACCCTCCAGTCAACCGAACACTCCGACAGATGTTCAAGACATCAACTTCTAGAAGATAGTCTCTCTGCCCGGTTAGTTTGTTGTACACAGACCGTTTGTTTGTCCATGTTTTCCCTGTTGTCAGTGTTATGTCCTTTGTTACAAATGTGTTTTTGACGCGGTGCAGCATTGCACCTAACTCTACAGTGTCTTTCCAAGTGCTTCTGTTGCACGAGTACTTTGTGCACACTGTGGTCCATTGGCTTCCCTATGGGAAACTTTTCTGAAAAAATGAAAACATTATTTCCTGCTGCAGCCCATTTCTCGACTGGAAGTACTATACTTTCTGGCTAACAAACCTACTTGGTTTATAAATGCACAGAAATGTTGTGAATTTTATTGATTACACTGTTAATTTTCTTACGCTGTATCTACCCTCAAAATTAAGATTTCTTTTTGGAAAAAATTGGGTGCTCATGCGAGTAACTATAGTAACCCAATGTTTAGTTTTACATCTGGTTATTGCAACTTAAAGCATGGTGGGCATTCGAGTGTTGTGTGCCCTGGACATCTGCACTATTTGCATTTACGAGCCATGCTATATTCAGCTTAGCTGCACAGTCCACAGGGTTCCATGGTTCTTCTTTTCTTTGTGAAGCGTATTTGTTTTGTGTTGCTTGTCTCCTTGTTTGACAATGGTGAGTTGGAGGCTGTTGTATTTGCATTGTCTTGCTCCAGCATGCACTCCACTTGCCCGCAAGCATTCATCTTTTGCGCAAAGTTTGCCTGGTGAAAAACAGTATTTTTGTATACATATATATAATATAAGTTTTAATTCCAATATATTTGTATGGTCGCATTTGACGCTGCTCAGCATTATGTTTTTCTGAGCTAGAGTTTTCAATTTGGTGAGTGTTTCAACTGAAAAACAGAAAAAAAAAGTGGGCAGTGAGGTATTTAAAATGCGTTCAAGCTCGAAACGTGTAAAGCAACCGTTTGTTTTGTGTGATGTGTGTAGGTTTTCAGTTCTGGTGCATGTATATGCACGTGTGGTTGTAATATGTTACCTGGCAAAACCAAAACCAAAGTGACACCTGTGACCCAGGCTCCGCATAATCAGAGTCAGTAGATAACGAAACGCAACTAAGTTATTGATGTTTATCCATATTACACAACGCTTACTGACTAGTCTATGTTTTTTTTCTCTCTTTGAAGCAGTTTGTAGTTTGTACTTTTTCCGCAAAGAGGAAAAAGAATTATTCCTTCCCTGGAAATCAGGGGTTTTATATCTGATCTCAAGGAAGTACAGAGAACAATATTTTCTCACCCCCTTTTTGGACAACTCTGGGTATGAGATTTCATGTAATTACCAAATGTTCTCGAAAAACGTGATGTATTTGACAGTCTGTAATTTACCCTTAAAACCGGTGCTGTAGAGTATTGTCCCGCTATTCTAAGAGAAGTCATGTAACTGACAAGGAAATAGTCCCATATCGAAACATTCCATCCAACAGATCACAGTGTAATGCAGACTTTGATACAGTTCATATCTGTATATACAAATATATTTATTGTAGACTACTCTCTACATGAAGACCATCTGCCGGGTCACTAAGCTTTTACTGAAACTTTGGCCTAATATATATTGTTCGTGATCTGTTTGTTTATGTGCTGTAACTTCTTTGAAGCGTTTTGTGTTTTATAAGCCATACTGTAATTTATTGAGTTAGCACTGCACCAAGAGTATAAATGGTTCAGGTGTGTCTAGTCCCCATCCAAACCAACTTTTATGCATCACACAAATTTCGTTATGTATATATATATATACTGAGCACACACAGAGAAAACCTAAAAGAACACCCCAAAGCTTTTCTTTTTTGCCAGTAGAGTGGCACCCCAGTGACGCACCTTGACTTGTACATAAATCACCAACCTGTGCTTATCACCTCATGAACACATTTTTTTTTCAGTATTTTGCCACTTTATCTTAGACCAGAGTTGTTTTCATCCATCACGCAACCTTTGCGTGATAACACAAGTGTACTCAGGCTTATAGAATCAAGCATTATAAAGCTTGACTTCCTTGCTTTGCAGAACAGAGTCTAAAAAGTCTCGTCTGCAGGCCGACCAGCTGTCTTCCAATGTCCTCCTTTCATTAAGTAAAATGAGAGTTGGCCTATCTATCTCCATTGAGGTATTCTTTTTGCCACTAAGATGCCCTAACCACTGGTGTGTAGTTTAGAGTGTGTGGTCTTATTCAAATAAAACAGTTTGCTAAGCTAGTTTCACATAATATAAGTTAGTGATAGGATGTATTGGCCTGTGGTGATGGCCTGGACACTGCCTGATCACTCATTTTGTGAATTTGGCCGCAAAAATTTCTAGCATGCGCATTTTAACATTCTTTGTGGCATACCTAGTTCAGGGTTGATTCGCTGCTGTGTTTACAAGGAAAAAAGCAAAAAGAGACATAAGCAGAGCAGAGTGTTTTGTGAGATTTTTCTTCTGGACCATGAACATTGCATACTCGTTTTGCCGACACATTTATGACCTTTCAATGGTCATTTGTTTATCTTATCGTTATCACCTACACATTACTCGTCTGTGATGAACCATGATTTCCTTTTTTTCTGTGAAGTTGTGTAAGTCATACATATCCGCACAAGTTGTGCCGTGTTCTGGGCATTTCACTTCTTACTAAATGTTCAAAGTTTGTTCCATTGTTGCATCAACAAAAACTCCTTGTACAACCCACCATTGTTCTCTTCCATGTGGTTTGAAGCTGTTCTTAACCATCGAGTTGATGCCTTGTTCAGAAAGCGACAATGTGTTACTGTTTCATTGTACTTTTGTCGTGCTTTATATGTAGCGTTACGAATGACATTCCATTGACAGCCCACTGCCAAAGACTCCTTAAGGCATTTCCCTTTCATGTGCCGGTTTGCTGTTATATGCCCGGAAGCCGTTTTTATCTGTATTGTATAAAACAATGCAAAAAGTACCACGGGTGTTCACAATTTTTATGCTTTTTCAAGTTCATTGTTTCGGACAGTTAAGAATTTTCAACATTGTTGTCTCCTTTACTATGAATCTAGTGCCTGGACCAAGCTTAGGCTCACGACTTAACTTGCTCAGTGGTTTAAATAAAACAAACTAAACTTAGCCTTCCAATTTTTACTATGCAGGTCATAAGTGCCGTTTTTCCAGACAGCTTTTAGGGCTGCGAGCTTCTTATAACCCATTAAAGTTTGGTCTGGCCCATTAGATCTTTGCCATTTACACATGCTTGTTTGGTTTGCACAGTATCTCTTGTACTGTACATACACTAGTGTTTTCTTGCCCTGCATTGGGTTATCAGCGGGAAAACCAGTCCGACATACATGAAGTAAAAAAAAAAAAGACTGGAGTTTCAATGTTTAACACGTTTCTTCTTTGTATTTTCTTGCCTTTTTTTATTTTTCTCTGCAAATGTGCAGGTTGGACAGTTTCATGTTCGTTTTTGAAGTGGAAATTATTATAATAAAAAGTTTCTATTGAACTGTGTGTGTTTCTGTGAAACATCTCTGCATCTTTGTCATGACTTATTGGAGTCGAATGTCGCTCTGCCCAAAGAGGGCGTGCGCTATGCATGTGGAACGAATTGGGAGTAATCTGCGCTTTCCACCCTCTTTGTGCCAAGAATTTACAGTGATAACCTCACGAGCTTCTCTCTATAGAAGAAAGGTAGTCATTGCTCACCGTGCTGTGACTGTCTCGTCCAGTTGTTTTACTATACATGAAGTCATGTACCAAAATTTGGTACTGTAATTGGCCATAGCTTGGAGCTAGTTGTGGCATCTTTTCTGGTTTCAGATAAACTGCTCAATATAGCAGCACCGGAAATTTTTCGAGGTTACCATAGTCTAATGAAAATGACTACAGGTTTTTCTCTCGTTCCTGGTTACTTCCACCAACTTTGTGAGCCATGCGGCACTTTTATTCGGGCACAAATCGATTTTAAAGGTCACTATTCCCATGACCTTTGTCAAGGTGATCTCTACAGGCAACACTTTAGTTTTTGATGTCGGAAATGTTATCCGTAGTCAATATTCGCTCCTTGCTTCAGTATCTAAATTTTGAGTCTTCTGTTAGGTTTTCTCAGGCATGCCATGAATGGACTAATCGTTTTCGGCCTCTACTCTAGCCGATCGACACGTAGTTTTGTTTTTCGAGAACATATGTGACATCGTCACTGTGTCTCATGAAGCATAGTTCCGGCCACAGACTCAGTTTCAGTTTGCTGTTTTGGCAGTTTTAAAAATTTGAACAGCAGTTTGTTGTGGAGGAAATAAAGACTTAAGAAGTTACCATGAACTCAAAATGTTCGAAAAACCCGTGAATTTGCCCTTTGAGGCTACTCTAAAAGTTGGCAAGCTGATTAAACCTGGACAAGAGGTTTTTGTTCGCGTGGCTGCCATCACGTTGCACATGGCTCTGAACATCCGAAATTACACCAGAAATTTTGAGTGTTTGGTACAAGCAATTACTTTGCTATTGCCATCTGAAGTATACAGTTAGAAGGTAATAACTACATTTAGTAATTAGATTTTTCAGCGCTGTAGCAGTAGGCCATCCTGTAAACCTGGTCGTGCTGCATCTCACAAACTGTAAAGTTCTGTGACAAATAAAAAGTGAAAGTATCCCCGTTGAGGTTCGTTTTGCCCTCTACTGCTGCCTGATAGATGGCGCTAGTTGATGTCGAGCCGGGTGGCAGCTAAGGATGTATTCCTAGGTGGCAGCGACTACCATACTTGGTTTTTAAGGGGACGCTCTTAGCTTCGATACATTTGAGGTAAGCTGGGCTTGCATAGTGGAAGGCAAGAGAGTTAACAGTTGAGTGCCCGCTTAAAACGTGGTCCATTCGTCTGTTAAACGTTTACAAAGTGGTCGCAATTAAGCCATATCTTGAATTTGGTTCCTAGTTTTGTAAGCGTGAGTAAAGTGAATGCATTTATCTCCAAAAGCAAGCAGTTAGAGAACTTATGTGCGACGCCGTACGTGACCATATGCGATTGGTGACTTCCGTGTTGCTTGTGACGTCACGGTGTTTTGGCGTAGTTGCATTTTTAACCCTCTCCACCGACGCAGTGAGCGACTATGTCGTAAAATTGCTGGCTGGCTATATCACAACGAGGCAGGTCTAAAGCATGGGATGCCTGTAGTTCGTGGGCGTCCTGCAGGTGTCAGCGCTGAGTCATAATCAGGTACTACCCCACCAACACCGGTCGGCCCTGAAGGAAGCACATCGTCGCTTGTGCAGGCTGAAGATACTCGACGCTCAGCCAGCTCAGCTGTCTCTGTTTAGAGCGATGACAATAACGCCACTTTGTTTCGCCAATCTAATCGTGCGGTCCCGCAATATCAATTGCTATTAACGACATAGCGTTAATGGCTACCGTTGTGCAGAAAATCCGGCGCCGACGCGTTGTCGACGTTGTGAGCGAAAAAGTTGTATTAGTAAACTTTATTAATAGTGTTGTTTAAGCGGCCCTGCAGCGAAAAAGCGGTGTTTAAGCGAAAAAGCAGGTGGCCCTCTTACCACGTCACGTTACCTTGTGACGTCATCACAACCTGGCCACCGGAATGTGAGCAAACTGCTCACCGTGGCAGGGGGCAGCAAGATTAATTATTGGTCGCGAGAGGTTGCTCGCGGGGAGCAACCAGCTGGGTCTCACAAGTCCCACCGGTGGCTGTGTTTGATGGCTACGTGCTGGGGCGGTGACGCGTAACTAAACCGCTGCGCCACTATGCCAGGAGTGGTACGGGTACTCCCCGCTATCTATGAAGGTAAAGTAGGGAATGACCATGCCTGCGAAGGGATATACGCAAAGAGGACCCCAGGCTGCTGAAGCGACCAATTAACGCTACCGCGTGATGCCCTTAATACGGAGCGTTTGTGTCCCTTCAAGTTTTTACTATTATTATTCTTGGATGTCTTGACCAGGATATCGTCCAGTACAGATACCAGAATCTACTAGATTCTACCACAAATGTTCCGTACGTCTGCGTAGTCCTTGAGAAACAAAAATTACGTGTTCTAACCGATCATGACCAACGGTTGTCATCTCTCTGAGCGGACGTCCGCTGGCGCGGGGACAATCTAGTGCAGGCCCAGCAATCGCGGCCTTACAAAAGTTTTTCTGACAGTCAATTAAACTTCCAAGTACTGCAGTGCGCAAAAGGCGAACAAAAATTTTAAGCCTCCTTGTTCTCAATGAAGACGAACTTTGCAGAGACTGAAAAGAAAATTTTTGAACGTGCGCAGAGGTTCGTGGTCGTGACAGACGCTCAACACAAACTCTTTAGAATTGCAGTGAAGCCATAGAGCCTCTGCCGCTGCTTAATAATAATAATAATAATAATAATTGGTTTTGGGGGAAAGGAAGTGGCGCAGTATCTGTCTCATATATCGTTGGACACCTGAACCACGCCGTAAGGGAAGGGATAAAGGAGGGAGTGAAAGAAGAAAGGAAGAGAGAGGTGCCGTAGTGGAGGGCTCCGGAATAATTTCGACCACCTGGGGATCTTTAACGTGCACTGACATCGCACAGCACACGGGCGCCTTAGCGTTTTTCCTCCATAAAAACGCAGCCGCCGCGGTCGGGTTCGAACCCGGGAACTCCGGATCAGTAGCCGAGCGCCCTAACCACTGAGCCACCGCGGCGGGTGCCGCTGCTTGGCATTTGCACCAATGGGCTGTCTACGTCCGCGAGCTTTCAAGAGATGCACACGGTTTAACTTGCTTCCTTCGCTGCGCACAGCGGACACTTTTCTCATGTCCGGAATAGTCTGGAAGTCTGTGCCACTAGGGCGTTCCTCTTGCACCGAGCCGTCGGCAGCATTCGGCGATTTTACGACGCACAAAACGGACCTGCGCGTATGCTAGCTCGTGTTTCAGTCGCTTTCAAGCAGCTCCATCGAAGGGGGCTGTCTAGTGCTTCGAGCACAAGAGGAGCAGAGAGAAAGCGGCTGGCGGCCTGTTTTACATATCGTTTCACGCAAAGGGGACAAATCATGTTTCCAGGTGGTTGCTTGCAGAATACACGACACAGACCCTAAACAAGCGATCCCCACGCTCTGCCAATGTGCTCGTTATTGTTGTGTAGCCTTGGAGCTGATTGGCCAGCTCTGAACTGACTATATTGGTGTGAAGGCATAGACTGCCGTTTTTCGTCCAGCCTTTGTATAGTGCTAACGACTTTTTTATTTTTCCCTGCCTCGAGTTTCAGAAAACATGTTAATGACTCTTACTAAGAACCGCAGCGAAATTTTCGAAACCATCGACAGAGAACAAAATTAATGTTCCGACCATGACTGACAAAAACCTGCTTCGTATTCATGCAGTCCCTAGATTGTAGGGCGGGCAGTCTAGATTTCTTATCAATAGTGCAGAATGGTTTGAGTCCCCGTGACTTTAAGCACTGCTTTCAACGGCACATATATAGTTCGAGGCATAGCTTTGGTCGCTGTATTCCAAGAAAAAGGCCAGGAATGAGTTGAACAGTAAGTTAATTTCCAATACAAACAGCTTTTCGACAATTGGGTGCCGAACCATGCAGCCCTGGTGTGAAAGAATTACGGAGACGTAAGTTTTATTGTCATGGTATTCTTCCTTTCAGACGATGGACAAGACACTTGCAAACAAAAATCGCCACGCAGGATTCGCCTATGCCCAGCAAATAATTTGTAACTAAATTGCTTCTCGTAGGGTTTTTTTTCTGCTCAGGTTTGAACAGCTGAATGGTGGATATGACTTCAAAGTTATTATCACGTGAGGAATACCAGACCCACTATATTAAAGCTGTTTCTTCATTCGCTGTCATTCCTGCTTTTGACGCAGGCTGGCACTGTAGTTTTCATACCCAACCAAAAATTCTGGAAAACAAGGATTTTTTTGATGGAAACAGTTTATGAACGAAATTTTCTCATGTAATGAAAGATTCCAGTGTAACAGCCGATATATCCGGAGACCACCCGATGGCAGTCTTGCATTTTTTTTTGCTATAAACGCTTTTTGCTATCGCCAAAAGCGTTCCCCGTTGGCTTTCTACGGCAGTCTTAACTGTTTGATGCGCTCAATGGAAGCACTTAAAGGAAAGATTTTCTTACACATCAGAAACATTAACCATTAATTACCTTCAATATTTTCTTAAGAGTAGCTTAAAATTTTTCAATGTTAAAAATTTTTGGCCGGGAATGTTGGACATGAAGGATTAAAAAGACAAGAGCAATTGTGTCTCAAGTTTTTTGTTGTCTCATGAGACCCGAATTCTACCTTTGCGTCATGCCCAGCGTTAGGCTGTTGAAAGCGAGACACTTAGAGTCAGAAGAAATTTTGCTTCAAATTTATTAGCTCCGCTTCTCTGGTATGAAAGGCTTCGAGAAAATGGGCCTTTGAATCATACGTGTTTCGTAAAACCCGAAACACGTTTGCCATGACATTCTTTGGCCCTGTTATCCTTACGTCGTTAACTCAAATCATCCGCTCATTGCAAGGAAAAGCGAAATTTCTATTGCGATTGACGCTGAGCGTTATGATTTTAATTTCAGAGCGCTTTGGATTAACGCGTGTAACTACACCTTCGCTCTACATTGTGTCCAGTCGTCAATCTGCGGAACCATGTACAGGCTTCCATGACCGGAAATCGAAGCAGTGAAGTGTAGTACCCACCCAAGGCACTGAACGTAACCTGTTAAGGTGATCCTTTTTAGAGATTTCACCCCTTTTGAAACTGGCGTTGTTGAGGTGTTCACTGAGGTGCGACAATTCTTTTTCTTTTTTCTCTTACGAAACATTTGCATTTTTTTCTCTTCCGTAGACCACAGTGTATGCACCACCGGAGACATACCCCGCGACTTGCAGCTCCATCAACGTAAACATCATGGATCTTTTCTGCGCAATAAAAATGTATGTATGCATGTATGCATGCATGCATGCATGCATGTATGTATGTATGTATGTATGTATGTATGTATGTATGTATGTATGTATGTATGTATGTATGTATGTATGTATGTATGTATGTATGTATGTATGTATGTATGTATGTATGTATGTATGTATGTATGTATGTATGTATGTATGTATGTATGTATGTATGTATGTATGTATGTATGTATGTATGCATGTATGTAAACGTTTAGCTCGGCTGCCCTGGAAAGGCCGGATGGCTCGAAGAAGCCAGACGTGGCTGATCACCGTGCACCACAGCTCAAAACAAAGAAACGTACCTCTTGTGACGTCAGAGAAAAAAAAAACCACGCAACCACTCATTCCATCGCCGTGAAGCATGAACCGTGGGAACGTTCACGCTTCCACTGGCAAACAGCGCCGGGGCGAAGTTAATCAGAGCCACTCCGGTGCGTCACACTCATTAGACGCCACCTAGCGTCATCCACCGTCGCCCCTCGCCCTGGCGGCTCCCTCTGGCGGTGGTGACGTCACATGGGAAGAACGACTCCTGCGTCGACACGCTTCGCCGCTTTCCCGCGTGTGTGTTGTGAACGCGGAGTGTGTGTGTCTGTGTGTGCGGGGGGGGGGGTGGCGGTTGTTAGCGAAGTGCTTCTTGATACGGGGATCAAGAAAGAAAGGTGGTTTCGTTTTCTTAATTTTTTGCTCTCCTTGAAAAGACAGATGCCGGCCTCGCAGGGGCAGGACGAATGTGCTCCGCTTTAGGGATCAGAGATTGATGGCGGGTTTATTGATGAATGAACGGATGTCGGAGGTAATGAGAGATGGGATGTTGACGCGTTGTGGACTGCTTCACTTTCTGCCTATGTCACTACGCGGTTTTTCGTTGTTGAGAGGAAGCGTGAGTAATAATAATGATAATAATATCAGTTTTTATCGTTATTATTACGACAATTTATCACTTCAAGAGGTTGGGAATTGTTTCGTCGTAGATAATGTTCGCATATGTCGCGATATCTGAAGCGCCTATAAATAATAAATGTATTTCTCCTTTCTGTGTGATCTCGTGGCGCACCGTCAGCGTTGCAATGCAATGTAGGAAGCGTTTCTCCTGTTATTAACAGCCTGTCAGCATTTTCAGGTGCTGCCATACAAGCCATCGTCAGGCTTCGACGACTATACCAGAAACATTTGTTTGTAATTATTGATCAGTGAATAAATTATTTTCGTTGTTGTGGTTCTTCCTTTCTGGTATACCTGCCAAAGGAGCACTGCGGGCTACAGGTATTTGTACGTACAATACTGTGGACCGTAACAAATCAACGGGGGGTCAAGAGGGGGGGGGGGCTGGAAAAAGTACAAATTGCAGGCAAAAACAATATGGTTTGGTTTATGGGGCTTATCGTCCCAAAGCCACTCAGGCTATGAGGGACGCCCTAGTGAGGGGCCCCGGAAATTTCGTCCACCTGGGTTTCTTTAACGTGCACTGAGATCGCACAGTACACGGGCCTCTTTAAACTTCGCCTCCATTTAAATTCAGCCGCCGCAGCCGGGATCGAAACCGCGTCTTTCGGGACAGCAGCCGCGCGCCATAACCACTCAGCCACCGCGGCGGCTCAATAGGCACAACAATATGCGCAACAAATGCACACACAGCATAAGGCTGCGTCACTGGTGCACTCCACTAGGATAATAGAAGATGGATCCACTCCGGTATCGTTCGCGATAAAACATGTCCAACGTTCTTGTGCAAAAATTCTGAAAAAAAATTTGTAGACACGGGTACAAAATTATTGAAGACAATGGTACATTCATCCGATATATAGTTAAATCTTTCTTTTTTTAATGTTTCTATCGATAGCATCGAGCGATTAAGACGGCCGTAGAAAATCAATGAGGAACGCTTTTGACGATAGGGAAAAAGTATAATAGCGAAAAAATGCAAGCTTGCCGACGGGAGATCTGCGGATATATTTATTGTTATAGCAAAATATTGCAATATTTAAAAAAATTGCACTCTTGAACCCTTTCCCGTTCAAAAATGTTTTTGTCCACAATAGTTATGCTTGAGTAACATTTTAGTCACATCCGTTCACGCGGATTGAGGGGTTAATGGGTCAAGCTGATGGTGCCTAATGTGGCACGTTACAGAAGATGACAGTGATTGCGCAGGCCATGTTATCGTATGTAATTAAATTTTATATTAGGTCAAACCAAATCTCCCATGCGCGCTGATTCTAAGCACCAATCTGAATGAGACACGCCAAGCATGATTACGGACCAGCAGTTTGTCTTCTAAGTGCACCCCAAACATGGCAGCGCACACCGCAGCGCCTCGACAAGTGCGAGTACCACCAAGTGTAAAATTATACTAGTTGTTGTAGTACATGCGGAATTTCGCCAGCTGAAGGATGGACAGGTAGGTTCCACGAATGCAAATCTTAACGTGAGCGGAGAAGGGTTATGGAATAAAACATTTCCATGATTTTTGCTTTATTTCTTTCTTTGATTTAGAAAGAAGAGTCGACAGTTGTTACAAAACACCTGATGAATACCTACCTTGTTACAAAGAACTTGATGAATGCCTGCCTTGTTATAAAAGGGATTGAAAACCGTTTAACAGTTCCTAAAACGTAACAACTGTTCACTTACCTTAGTAAATAGGACGATAAAGAATAAAGAACCGACGCAAAACGGCACGTTTTCCATTTCAGAGTTGCAAGCATGGAGCCATGTAGAATTACAGATAACATTTTTTTTATGCTCGATTTTTAGTAAATATATGCGAACTGTTTTTTTTGAAATAAGCAGATACTTTCTTTAGCAGCCGAAATTTTGCGGCGAGAAAATTTTAAACATTGATAAAAACTAAGAGTTCCAAAAAGTCACATTTCAGAATGATTACTGGACAAGCTTTTTATAAATTTGACGTCAAAATTTTTCCTCAATATATTTACGGCCTTTGTACCACCGTCAGAAAAAAGCAGTAACTTTAGACGGGTAACTTTTTTTTATTTCGTCTCGAAAACTTCCTGAACATTAGTTACAAAAAAAACGGTTGATTTTAATTACCGCTTAAAAAGTATATTCATCTATTTCATTTAAAATCGCCCTTAGTGACCATCACTATACACCTTGTAATCCTCGGGGAAAAATTAAGGGTTCCATTTTCTTTCTTGGACCATAAATATATTCAAATAAATACAAATATATTCAAACAGAAAAATTAAAACATGATTAAGTGACATTAAATGATTAATGTTAGGGAGAAGGGAATAATTTTTTTTTTTTGCTGACATTAGCCAGACCAGGAAAATGTGCCCGAGATAAGAAACTTGTAGCGTTTTAACAGATCAAAAATTCAGATAATGAGCTAAAGGCATGCTTCAAAGTATTTTCTGAAATTCTGCAGTTAGGGTGACTCTAATGCAACCAAGAATATGGAAGCTGGTGACAGCACCCAAATATAGGAGGGCTGTTCATCGCTTCCCTCTTTATATGTAATTGTTGAAAAGATGAATACGTGAAAGCGCAGTGAATACTGTCTGATTTCTATCAGTCACTTAGGCTGTAGAAGTGATGCAAAAACTGGACAGGACACTTACCTGCCGCGGTGGCTCAGTGGTTAGGGCGCTAGGAGTTCCCGGGTTCGAACCCGACCGCGGTGGCCGCGTTTCGATGGAAGCGAAACGCAAAGGCGCCCGTGTGCCGTGCGATGTCAGTGCACGTTAAAGATCCCCAGGTGGTCGAAATTATTCCGGAGCCCTCCACTACGGCACCTCTTCCTTTCTTCTTTCACTCCCTCCTTTAGCCCTTCCCTTACGGCGCGGTTCAGGTGTCCGCCGAGATGCGAGACAGATACTGCGCCATTTCCTTTCCCCAAAAACCAATTTTCAACCAATTTTTTCACTTAAGCTCCGTTTCAAGGATGTGACGCGACAGTATTAGTTGGTTAATGCGCATTTATGCGGAACTGGTCATTTTCTAGTTCACATTCATAGATCGCGTGGAATTCACATACCACTCCCGGCGCAGCGGTGCAGCGGGGAAGAGATGCGCTACTGCCCCGGCAAATATGGCTGTTTCAAACAGCCACCGGCGGGTATTGTGAGACTCAGGTTGCCCTCCCCGAGCAACCTCTCACGCCCAATCGTTAATTGAACTGCAACGGTGGGCAGGTTGTGATGACGTCCCTTTGGTGTCACGTGTGGGCACGTCTTGTGGATTTTTCACTCACGCCGCCCCCGATGGCTACGAGGGCGACGACGCCGCGTCTTTCGCTTGTGGAGATTAACGTCCCGAAGCGACATATGAGCTATGAGGGACGTCGTAATGGAGGGCTCCGGGTTAATATAGACCACCTGGGGTTCTTTAAGGTGCGCTGCCATCGCCCAACACTCGGTCACCTTTTGCGTTTCGCTGCAGGCGCCGCGGAAAGAATATAAACCGAATCCACCGGCTCAGTGGCCAGAGGGCTCTAGAGAGAGTAGAGAGAGAGAGAAATAACTTTAATTTGCACACATCGAAAATGACGGGGGAGTAGGCTATAGCCTAAACCCCCATTCAATCCCCTAACCGTCGGCCGGAATCCCCTGGGACTCGGCGGTGGTCAGGGCGAGACCGATGACTTTGCGTTGTTCTTCTGCTTCGTGGTTGAGCAATAAGGTCTCCCAGGATTGTACATTTCTATTCGTGTCGTAATAGATGGGGCAGGTCCAGACCACGTGGACTAGATCTGCAATGCTATTGCAGTGCGTACATCTAGGATTAAAGACTTCTGGATGCCATTTACTGTACAGTTGAGAGTTTGGAAACACCCTGGTTTGCAGTTGTCTCCACATGATTTTTTCTTTCCTACTGAGCTGTTTATCTGCTGCTGGATAGGTCTTACGACCGAACTTATAATGAGAAATGATTTCATGGAATTTTGTGAGTTCGTCACCCGATAAAAGGTGTTCCTCGCGTGGAGGTGGCGCGTCAGTGGCGATCGACCGGAAAGTGAGCCCTTGGGCGGTCGCGTGCGCCTCTCGTTCCCCCACAGGTCCTGAGAGCGCTTAACCACTGAGCCACTGCGGTGGGCACAGTTGAGCGTTTTGTATGATCGCCGTATAGAAGACAGACGTGCAATATAAAGCAACCAGGATTTAAAGATGTCAGAAATAGTCCAGAACTCGCCAAAGCTAGTTCCGCCTTGATATCCTGCGTGAGGTAGGAAGTGTGCAGCCAGGTGAACATGACCGGACTGACGTAAAGGCTACTACTCCGCGGTCATGTGTCTGCAACATCGTCTATAGAATTGCACATCGCATGGGCCGGACGTGATAATCATCTCCTTCAGTCTTCATCTAAAAACCGGCACAAGCTAACGGGAACTTGCGCAGCCTAGATCCGCTTTCTGCATGGGACAAAGCATCCTCAAGCCGGATCTCGTTCAGGACCTTCGCAGGAAGACAAATCACGTGCAAGAACGACCACAGGTGTGCCGCACAGCATACATACGAGAAAACGGACCTCTTCTTGCGGACGCTACCGCCACAAACGCTAGTCTCATCACGCTAGTGGCCACCCCGCCCCCGCCGTGATCTTTCAACCCGCTCCGCCCAGCACGGGTGGTACGTTGCTACATGGCGTGCCCGTAACCACTTGTCTCGGGGATCGCATCATATATACCTGCGGTGTATACGGTGCACCAGGAGGACGTCCGCCCTTTCGAACGAGCACGCGATGATGCCGAAGCAGAAGGCACATTGCCGATTACTACGTTGAAGAGCTTGGGGTTAAAAAGAAGTAAAAGGCCTAAGAGAAGAAGGGGTTAATTGTCCCGGTAGCAGACGACAGCGTGGGTGTAGCAGACGAACAGTGGCTCAGCGGAGCAAAGGGGGAAAATGCGCGCACGCAAGTTGGGTGCACGCATGCGTGGTACCCTTTCCTCCCGAGTGAAGAACGAGCGAGGGATGCTACGATGTTAGAA
Organism: Amblyomma americanum; assembly: GCA_030143305.2. Taxonomy (NCBI): domain Eukaryota; kingdom Metazoa; phylum Arthropoda; class Arachnida; order Ixodida; family Ixodidae; genus Amblyomma; species Amblyomma americanum. Next base: position 105,243 of record JARKHS020028254.1, read on the forward strand.
GGCATGCATGTCTGCCGGTGGCCATCCGGTTGCCTGCGTGGGTCCCCTTCTGTGACCCGCGTTGCCCCTCTTGATCCGCATGGCAGCTGGACCACGGAGATCTGGTCCCAAAGGGGGCGTCAGGTGCGAACGCGAGTTTTGTTTTGAAATCTTTTGATTTCTACCGAAGGTGCTTAAATGTCACTAGTATTTTTATTCTCGGAAAGGTCAAAGTGACCTGTGAGGCCAGGTGCTTCGTTCCTGTGAGTTAATTTTGTTTTGTATACAGAAGACAATATACCGTGGGTCTCACCGAAAAATTTCGAAAATTCCTTCAAAAAGAAAAAAATATATTTTCAGGAACAAATTGTGGGCCGTGGCGAAACTCGGTTACAGCGTAAATCATTCAAAATATCGTGGTGTTCTGAAAAAGAGTTTCTTCCTTCTTTGAAACTTGTATGGTTAGGAATTTCTGAAAGTTGGCTGAGAATCCGGTACAATACCCTATATAGAGCACCACGCTTAACATAAAAAATGGTAAACCTTCAGTTGAAAAGCCACCTATCTACGAGATAACCAGCTCCTAACTTCTCTACCATTGCCTCCTATAAGTACAGTTACCACCACTGCTAGTACTGATACACTGTGAGAAACCTATCTGCCACGGTTGTTGCCGCAAAAGTTCCGCCAAAGGCGCCCGCGCTGGAAGCAAAGGATAAGTCAGCATGGAGTTAAGTGGAGATGGCTCATTCGCCTTCTGGGCTGTGTTCTCATGACGCCCCAGCCACTTGCTTACACACAGCTTGCACATGTCTTCCCCACAAAGAGAAAAAGAGAGTGAGAAAAAGAATCTTGCCGGGAAGAACAGAAGCAGAGTGAATAGTGGTGAAAGAATAATAAAAAAAGAAAAAGAGAGCGACGGAGCACCACCGAGCTCGTCCAGCCGGCAAACGGGAGACCTGCCTCAACTTGCTCCCGCACGATCACCCTCGCTCTCGGAGCGCAACCTCCCATCATTCTCCCTCCCTCTCGCCCCTCTTCCTCCTCCCCATCCTTCCCCTCCCAGCATCACGATGCGCGCAACCCCCGAATTCCGCCCGCTCACCGCGGCGCAGTAAACAAACGCGTAGCACGACTACGCCACTACGCACCGGCGCCCCTTACTACGCAAGGGCAAGAGCTGGCTTACTACGGCCGCCCTCCCCGGCGTGCCCTACACCTTTCCGGCCGAGGGGGCCGGGCAGGTCCCTCCTGAGAAAAGTCAGCCGGGCGTGGCACGGAGGCGAAGACCTCGCGGTGTGGCCTACGGTGGCCTACTGCCTACAGGGAGAGCTTCACGCTTGGCCGACAGAGAGCATAAGTCGGGAGCAGCAATCTTAAATGTGCCTGCGTGCGCTTGCGCGCATGTTTTGGGAGTAGGTCGTTAAGAGGAGCATTGGCTTTGTTAGGTGCTCCAGTGGTTTTCGTATTCGGACGTAAAGGTGTCGCAGAGGCCTTATCGGCATCTTTTAGCCTATTCATGCATTCAGTTGCACGTCGCAGCACCGGTCATCAGACGCCCTCTGCTGGCCGCGTTGCTGTGTGTGCGAGAAAGCGTGGGTGTAGTAACTTTGGTGCGGGACACCTAGGAAATGCGCAGGTGCGCCATAGACAGCTTCGATGAGGTGTCATGGGCACCGTACTGCTTGAAGGGCTCGTAGCTCGTGTACAAACAGCAAACAACGCAGTTTAAAGAATGCGAGGATAAGGGGAGGAGGAGCCATTCTTGAATAGCTTCGAAGACGTGAAGTGTTGCCTTTAGGTAAATGCGTGAAAGGAAGACGTTGACAGATTTTGGCCCTGCTTGATCGCCCCTTTCACGCTGTCTATTAAGGTTGTTAATTTCGCACCACTTGGCCCTTGTCAGCAAGGTTGCTTTCAGGAATGGAGTATTCGATGCTTCCGGTTCTTCCTAACCTTAGCGATCTTTCTTTTTTTAGCCTACTCTCCTGTTTCCTAGTTCAACGGTGACCGTATGGAAGCGAGCACTTTGAAGTAACTGCAGAGACAGGATACACCTTCTACAAAGCGGTTGAGTGCGGCAGGCGTGCATGGCGACCTGACAAAACGCGCAATCACACATGACGTCGGAAAACCGTCGATTTCGGCCGGAGAACCGGCCGCCAAGCTAGTTCCGCCAGTGTGTCGGCGGAAGGTGCAGCGCGGTTGATACTGTCAGTTTATGACGGACAGGCTTTACTGAACTGCTTAGACTTGAACAGTAAGACGTCGTTTCGAAA
>JARKHS020028254.1:112500-138110 GCA_030143305.2 Amblyomma americanum
GCTATTCTGTGTAAAGCGGTGTATGACCATTTGTTGTAGGAATGGTGGCTATAGATCCGCTGAAGTCGGACGCTGCCACCATAGTGTTCCTATTTATGCCACCAGTGCATTGAGTGTCACCTAGCGGTGCGAAACCAGTAGACGCGCTGGTGCCCTGACTATATATATATATATATATATATATATATATATATATATATATATATATATATATATATATATATATATATATATATATATATATATATATATATATATATATATATATATATATATATATATATATATATATATATGCATATATATATATATGATGAGATAAAACTAAACTAAAGTAAAAAACAAAACTTTCAAGGAGCCGTATACCGCTGCTTGAAATCGGTCGCGGTGACTGGTCTAGGTATGCGCACGAATTTGTGTAAAAATAGATTCACATCTCATTAAAAAAAATAGCGCTTGTGAGTGCGCCCCCTGTCTGGGTGATCTCGATTTAGCGCTCTTCTGTTGGTTCGTGTAGTTCCTATAGTAGTGTGCTAGTTGAACATACCAGAGTGCTAGCGTCGTTTAACGCGCAAAGTTGACGTGTTAACCCCGATCTCTTGACGTTGTGGTTTAAGTTGCAATTTACTGCTGCTCTGCCTGTGTCAAGCTACGCCCGCGTTTTTGAGGTAACGCATCTACTGGCCATATGCCATTAACCGTGTCGCTCTATCTAATAGCCGTCAACCTGCGAGGCCTTACAGTGCAACAAATCGTCTGTTCGCATATGCGGTGAAGACCTTTCCATCCAGCAGCGTTTTAACGTTCCAGGTAAACACTCTGCGAACACTCTGGCAAGCTCTGCAATGCTCAACCACAAGTGCAGTTGAACCTCGTTATAAAGAAGTTGAAGGGGCCCGGTGGTTACTTCGTTGTAGCCCGTGCTGATTGAACTTCCAATAAGAATCGTCATTCCTTCGTTATATCGATTATTTCGTTATAACGAGTTTTGTCTGTAGTCTTATTTCATAGCTGTCTTTATATTTAGTCCTACCCCTGTCCATCCCATCTTTCCCTTGCCCCATACAGTAAGGGTACAGCAGGTAAGAATAAGCTTGTGTTAACCCCTCCCTCCCCCGTCTTCCCTTTCCTCTCTCTTTCTCTTCCTTCTGTTCAGCGGACGGGTTATTGCTCTTGCAGAGCACACTTTGCGCTCTCTTTCTCCGCAGAGAAACACATATGGCAGCAAGTGTAGCGTAAGAAATGCCACAATGACCGTGAATACCGCAAGTCCTTCGGTCTTCTCGAAAGACGGTGGTAAACGTTTTTTTTTTCTTAACCTCCCTTCCTCGCTTTTATATCCTCTGTTTTTGAGTTCTGCGTGTTTCCTGCCATTGTTAGGAGTTACTCCAGTCCCGCAGCTCTGATTACCTGTACGCCCCCTTGCGGTCGGGGGACACCTCGCCACCTCACACAGCGGGCGCGGCTCGGAGAAGTGGGCGGGCATGGGAGAGCAGGCCTTGGAGGTCACTCGGAGAGGCCGTGCGACACCTATTAGGTCGCCTAATTGCGCGCCCCCTAAACACCGTTTCCGGTCAATCCGGAGCAGCTAAAGCATCTTTTCTTTCTATTCTTGTTTTGTTTCCTTAGAGAGGCTACTCACTCGCATCAGGTGCTCTCTTCTTTCCTATGCTGCTCCGCTCTTTCTGTCTATTCTTGTGTTGTTTATGCGTCGCAGCCGAATGCTTTCTTCTTTTTTTTTCGCGGTTGTTGGGTTATTCTGAAGCTACTCCAGTCTTGAACGAGATGGTACGCCATCTGCAGTTGCCCTTTAATTTCTGGGATCAGCGACCTCCTTTACGCGGTAGTCTTGCTGCGCGTACATTTTTGTGAGTCGCCTTACGGCTTCTTCTATCGCCGTGGGCTAGAATATCAAGCTTGTTTTTATTCTTTTTTCGTGCTTATTTTTGTCTTGCGACTTTCTTCAATCACAAGCCTCTTCGTCTGTTTCTACCTGAGTGAGCAGACGACGACCACGAAACGTCGTCTGCGGGCCTAAACAGAGGAGCGGCACGCAGCGCCGCGTTTCAAACTTCCGGTACTCAGCGGGCGGCGGATGTCACGTGACCTGCGGCGGGTCACCGTGTGAACCATTCGGGTCGGTCCCAGAGGGTCCCTTCGGAGAAATTCGGACGCGGCAGCGTAGCGGCGTGCAGTGATTTCACACTTTCGTGGTCGCATTAATTCAAGCGCGGGCAACAACCCCTTCCCAAGCAAGTGAGGCCCTCTACCGCGCGACTTGAAACGTCGACGTAATGTCGTTTGACTCAATATCATAATCGTCATCATAAAATAATAGTTTTCTTAGAGCTTAAAAGCCCCAACGGGCATTAGACGAGGAGGGGCGTAAAGCCCAGGAAATGGATTAAGAAAACGTGGAACTGAATGGTTTTCAACACTACGTTATAACATTAGAATCAATAGAAACAAACATTAGAAACCCTTGAACAGGTTGGTGATCTTAGAGGCAAATTATTCATGATCGATTATGGTAACACTCGAGTCGCGCAGTTTATTTAAAAAATATAGCTTTAACTATAATTATACCAAGAAAACAAAAGTGTGCACTGGAATTGGAAAAGAAATAGTTTTGAAGAGTTATCGGTTCTTTCAAACATGTAGTTAAAAGACAACCCAAAAAGGAGCTTCTGGACGCATATATCACAAAATATTTTGTGGGAAAATATTACGCTGAATATTGCGCCTAACAGAGAAGTCGGAAAGACATGAAGCTAGCATTACATTTGACACAGTGTACAAGCGTGGTCGTAATCGGATGGGGTCGGTCGGGCTGCTTGATTGTGTGGAGGCTCGAGGCGGCTAGTCAATGTTTTCGGAAAATAATAAATTGTGGTTTATAACATCTGGAAGTGTTGCATGGGCTATGAGTGATCCCGTAGTGGAGGACTCCAGATTAATTTTGAGCATCTGATTTGGAAAGCAAGCTGCCGGGCTAGATGGTGTTGCATGTTGTGAAGAAATTATCGAAAAAAAAACGGATGACGGACAGATGAGAGGGCACACAAGACGCTCACGAGCGCTACTACCAACTGTTTACTCATGCAGCCGTACAAAGGATATAAGAAGGGAATGGCGAGCATGCTCGTAGGCAGGGCAGAAAAAGCACTGAGCTCAAGCAGCAAGTCATTAAATAATTGTATTTTTTGGGGGGGGGGGGGGAATGGCGCAGTATCTGTCTCATATATCGTTGGACACCTGAACCGCGCCGTAAGGGAAGGGATAAAGGAGGGAGTGAAAGAAGAAAGGAAGAAGACGTGCCGTAGTGGAGGGCTCCGGAATAATTTCGACCACCTGGGGATCTTTAACGTGCACTGACATCGCACAGCACACGGGCGCCTTAGCCTTTTTCCTCCATAAAAGCGCAGATGCCGCGGTCGGGTTCGAACCCGGGAACTCCGGATCAGTAGTCGAGCGCCCTAACCACTGAGCCACCGCGGCGGGTGCAAGTCATTAAAAAAAAAAAACGATTCCAAAGAAGCACATTGAGCAGAAGATTACCGGTATCAGTTGCATACAAACTAAAGATAGCTCAAATGATAAACACAGTAATAAGAACTAATGATCCAATTCCTCTTAGACTGTTTAGATCGCCGCTGAGACAAACAAGAGCCGCCACTAATAATAGATTTAACCTACCGCATTGTCGTAAGACTTACGGTCAAACGCTATTAGAGTACAATGGTGCCCAGATATGGAATGAGATTCCCGATGACATCAAACTCAAACATAATTTTTTTGGCCTTATTGAAAAACATTTTTCTTGTCTGTCCAGAACTGTGGGACTAAATACGTTTGTGCTTGGTTTTGTACATTTATAAACCTATTTTTTGTTGTTTTTCAGAGTATGTATGTGCTTAACATATTTGCAATGCCACTATTGTAGCATCTCACGCCTTTTTGTACATGTATTTTGAATGTCTGCCATTTTTTAGTGAATATCATGCATTTGGACCTTTCACTAGCCGAGCTGGCTATGGGTCCAATCAAGATTTAATGTATTGGTTTTATAAAATAAAATGTGATGATGATGATGATCGTCTTATGTGTCTCTCTTCTATCCCTCGTCCTATTTTTGAGCTGATTTCTTCATAGTAAAGCACCTGAAGTTGACTAATGATTTCAATAAAAGTGCTGTGTTCAAATACAGGCCCAACGAGTGCTTTGTAAACAAGTTTGCACTACTAGAACGTAAGGACCGGCGTACTTTTCTGCGAGCAAAAAAAGATAATGTGCATGCTTTTAGAGGCATTAATATGCATGAACAGGAAGAAAGTCGGTTGGTTAATGGTAGTCTAACGTCCCAAAGTGACTCAGGCTATAAGGGGCGCCGTAGTTGTGGGCTCCGGAAAATTTAGACCACCTGGGGTTCTTTAACGTGCACTGACATCGCACAGCACACGGACCTCTTTTCGCCTCCATCGAAATCCGACCGGCGAGGCCGGTATCGAATCCGGCGTGTTTCGGGTCAGCAGTCGAGCGCAATAAACAATGAGCCACCGCAGCGGCCAGCCGGAAGCAGGGGATGTTTACTGCTTAAAATAACTCGCGTCACTGTTTTCTTAGCATACTCAGCAATACTGGACAAAAACATTTTTTAATGGGAAGTATAGTTTATGAACGCTGTTTTTTTTTCATGAATAGAAATATTTCACCCTAACAATCAATATATTCGCATATCCCTCCTCGGAAGGCTTGCATTTCTCTTTAGTTGTTAACGTTTTTGCTATCGCCAAAAGCGTTCCCCATTGGGTTTCTATAGCAGTCTTAACTTCACGATTCAAGAGATGGAAATACTTTAAAAGAAAGATTTTGCTACTCATCAGAAGAATTAACCATTACCTTCAAAATTTCTGTAACACTATCTCACAATATTTCAATGTTCAAAAGTTTTGTCGCAGAAATCTGGACCTCAGTGCACTTAGAACGAAAAAGCAGTATCAGCCGAATGTCTCTTCACGTGTCCCATTTCTCAAATGTTTGTCTTCCCCACAAGGCACCTGGATGCTCTTTCCACCGCTCTTCAGAACAGTTGTCGGCTCGTATTCTCGGTTCTCCGGCACCAAATTTTCACTGGCAACGTAATAGGTTTCTGAATATAAAGAGTCCCTTACACGTTAATTTGAAAACAGATATTGGAAGATGTCTAACGTTAATTACTGGTAGACAAGGGTGGTGAGATGAGCAACTCGTTAAAATATACGAAAGAATCCAACAATCACTAAGTCCGAGGAAAGATTCGAAAAATGTAAGTTTCTTTTTAAAGTCAGTATTGATTTAGGTGGAAAACTGATTTGCGTGATCGCTCGTAGAGAAAGAAGGTGGTCTCACTGAGAAGAAAGAAAAGAACAACAACAGCACCGACGACCTCTGGTGTCGGTTACTGCTGCAGTATTTGACATGTATCGTAAAACTACGCCTACTGAAGATTTCAGACCCGTCACTCTACTGCACATTATGATGTGAGATTATGCAGCAATGAATTTAATGCGTTCAAAAACTCGTGATCAGGTAAAAATGCTGTCTGAGAAGCTTTGAGATGCAGATGAAAGAAGCAAAATGAAATTTTTCAGTTGAAGCCGAAGTACAGAAAGCTGAAAGTCCCGAGAAGATAGGTAAAGTTAGTTATCAGTGCGGCATAGGGGAGCTGTCAGTAATATCCTACTGCAGTTCGACGCTTACATGAACAAACTGCGATCTGCCAGCTAATACAGATCTGCTGACGCACACTTCGCCATTGAGTGACTTGTCCCTCATAAGTTTTTGTCATGCCATCAGAAACGCACAATGCTATAAGCCCTCGTAAAAGGAAAGCTTACACCAACTACGCACCGATACTCGCCAGATGTCGTGTCCTGTCTACTTTGTTAAGACCCCTTTCTATCTGCTTTCTCGCTCTACTGAGACAAATGGTCGGTGATCCGCGCACCAATGTTTTCCAACGCGTCGTTCAGGGACACTGGAAATGTCACCGCAGGATGTCTTCACAAGAGAGAAAAATATAAAACAGGAAAAAAATTAGAACCCAAAGAAAAAATCTTGTTTAGTTTCCGGTTTAGTTAGCACCACTTCGAACAGCAGGCGACTGATTTCGGTCTCCCCTTTTGTGTGTGCCTCTTTTCCCCAAACCGGCGCGGGATGGCGGGAGGGCTTTTTTAAAGGTCCCCAAAGCCCAGGTGACAACAATGGAGAGCGTGGCAGAAACCGGAAGTATGACGCGATTCGAGGGGAAGCGCCAAGAAATAAAGCAAAAAGATAGACAAAAAGTTGAGGGGAATAAAAAGGTGGTGTACCTGGGAGGTCCCCAGGTTTTTTACCCCAAACGCAGGCGACGCGGACAATGAGCCAGTCGTCTGCTAGTCGCGCGCTGCAGACGACGTCGCACAATGAGCAGACGACAATGCTGCTGAGAGAGAGAGAGAGTGAATGAAAGAGAGAAGCGGAAGGTAAAGTGCGACACTAAAACTAAATAAACCAAGTAAGAAACACATAAAACTCCGCTACTTGCTGAAATAAATACAAAAAAGAACACAAACATAGATACGACACTAGCGACATCCTCTGCCGGAGGGCTATATTTTTTTTTGTACAGCCATGTGCCTATGGGCGTCTTAAAGAACTTAATCGCACGGACTTGTTTCATTTTTTCTTCGACTTTTTTCTTCATTCGTCGAACTTCTCTCTTATGCGGAGGATATACAACAAAATGGCGGAAACGAAAGCAGACGAACCTTCTTCATTGTGCAAGCAGAAGTGGCACGCGCCACGTGCTTCTATACAATACTAACCGGTGTGATGGCGCCCTTAACTTTTTATTTTATTTTTTCTTGTTTCTTGCTCGCAATGTACGGTGGTGCGGCTGGCCTCTGTGTGCGTATGGTCGGGTTGCGTGGTGTAGCGCGACCGCGGGTGCCAGCAGTGAATGGACCCGTGACGTGTGTAATATATGTGCGCGTGTGGCTGTCGCCGTCCCGCTCGGAGTGTTTAACTATCCCAGCTGCTACGCTGTTGTGTGCAAAGGGGATGCAAAGGGGGGGGGGGGGTGCAGAGTGGGCGGAGGGAACCAGGGTCACACTGGTGTGGGGTGCGTTCGACGTGGTTGGCGTATACGCACCAATTGAGGTGGGGCAAGTGGTAAAAAATTATAAATCGAAAAGAAATGATGCAGTGGATGACGACAAGGCATTTCGTTAGAGCGTGCCACGCGTGCCTCGGCCATCCACACAAACACCCCAGCGTTTTGCCCGCAGCTGACACGAGGTGCTCACGAAGGTAACATGCACAGAAATGACGCTTTTCTCCGTCGCAATTGAAGAGCTTATTTTAAAGAATACTTATGTTGCCCAGGACTAAAAGTTGCCCCTGCAATCTGCAGCCTGATTTCCCTTCGGATTTGGTGTTGAAGGCAGCAGCGAATGTTTGGTATACAACAAAAGTCAAGCGGAGAACTGAAGGTAGGACTCAAGCGAAATCAGTGGAAACTTGGGAAGTCATGCATACAGGGTATGTGGCGTTATTAAGCGGCCATGTTTGCGTCTTTTTACTGATGTAAAAAAGTCCTTTCGCGGCTGAGCTGAGCTGAGTTAGGAGGATCAGAAATTTAGATGCGATGACTTGCATGCACTCATTATACGAAACTATTTTGCAGAGCTACAAATTAAACCGAGAACAACGAGTAACAACGATTATTAACAGCTAGAAAAAAACTAATTTTGGCAGCCGTTCTGAACAATACAAAAAGTTCACACACTAGCGCTCACAGAGCTGATCGAACTCTACAGTGGTATAGCATGTAAACTGACGTCATAGATCCGGGACCAAAGTAAGCTATTATTTGCGTTTGTTTCAGCACGCTCGAATTTACTTCCACCTCAACCGTGCCATAACGAAAGGAAGGAAGGTCGGAGTGAAATAAGAAACAGGTGCCGTAGTGGAGGGCTCCGGATTAATTTCGACCACTTAGGGATCTTTAACGTGCTCTGACATCGCACAGCAGAGGGTAATAATAATTGGTTTGGGGGAGAAGGAAATGGCACAGTATCCGTCTCATATATAGGTGCATTTTGCATTTCGCCTCCTTCGAAACGCGGACGCCGCGGTCGGGTTCGTATCCGGGTACTCCGGCTCACTGTACGAGCGTCGTAACCATTGACCCACCGCGGCTTCCTCGATTGGTAGTTTTTGAGGAAAAGAAATGACACAGTAACTGTCTCTCTACATGGTGTAACCTCAATAGCGCCGTAAGGGAAGGGAAAGTGGTGGGAGTGGAGGAAGAAAGACAGAAAGAGGCGATGCAGTGGAGGGCTCCACAATAATTTCGACAACTTGGGGTTCTTTACCGTGGACTGACATCGCACAGTACACGGGACTCTAGAATTTCGCCTCCGTCTAAATTAGGCCGCCACGATCGGGATCGAACCCACGTCTTTCGGGTCAGCAGCCGAGTGCCATAACCACTGAGCCACAGCGGCGGCTTCTTTTTTTTTTCTTTATTCCATGGAAATAGTGCCGAAAAGAAAAGTATAATCACGCTTAAGCCACAAAACACCCAGCATGAACCCTCCTTCGAAAACATCAAAAGTCTAGTAGGCACACACATGCATCCAGATAGGGGAGCCAGGTAGGCGGCTCTTGCAGGGCAGCATATACTCTCCGCACCAAAGCGCATTGTTCACGAAACAGATTCCGACGACCCTAGTGATTCGGCGTGGCGGTCCATCATGCGGCTCCTCCAAAAACTAAAGTCTCAGCACCATAAAAGATCATATGGCACAACACAGTTTTTCTCCACAGGCAAAAAGCGGATACTGTAGGATGTGATGTCAATGTCCTTCTTAATTGTTCGTTGTAATATATCCCAGAAGAACACAACATCAATGCACAGAATAAAGCAGTGGTCAATTGTCTCTGGTGTATTGCACAGGCGGCAATTCACTGTACATGGCACAAGCATCTCTTTAGCATGAAGCCGTGCCTTCACAGACAGCGTGGATGTGTGCAGTTTAAAGAAGAATGTTTTGCGGCAGAAGAAATGCACATTTGCCGAACACATTTTAAAAACTGGTGTCAAGGAACTATAGAAAAGGCTGCCGATACAACGGTACAGGGAACAAATACTCTGTAAGTGCCTGAGTCATCTGCCTTCTGGATAGGCTATACAGCTAGTCTAAAGAAAAGCGCACAGTGATGAAATTTAGGTGTCAGCAACTTCCTTAAGGAATCCTCATGAAGGCCGCTCACGAGTGTGTCCCGTCGGTGCGAATAGGAAATGCAAATGAGCACTGAGACGTCTAATAAGCACAGCTACTCAAAAAGGGTGGTTTGACGATTTGAAAAAGAAAATGCGCGAAATAAGCTGATGCAATAAGTGAACAAGGCCGATTCCACCAGAGTAGAGAAAGAAAGGTTATCTCGACGCATAGGTCCCCATTGGGAACGCCATACGAATCAAATATTCGGTGCATCACCTGCATTTCTTCCTCGCACAGTGGAGAACCTGCAGCACATAGGCAAGTTTTGAAAATAAAAAAAAAATGTTGCAGACTTGAGCCCGAGCAAACACTGACAGTTCCCCACCCATCCAAGCCTGGACTTGTCGCCTCATGGAGGCTCTCTGAGAATCCCTGTAGGCGCCACTGTTGCGAAATTAGTGAAGAGGAGCCCCTAGGTAGTGAAGGATACCGCAGTCCCAGCTAATGCCACCAAAATGACTTGGCGTTGTGCCTCAGTGGCCCAGCCAAAACACCTTGGATTTATCTAGATCAAGAGCCGCACCTGATACTTCGCAAATCTGTTCACTCAAATGCAATGCCTCAAGCACACTCTTTTGTCAGAACAAAAGAGGGCGACATCGTCCGCTTAGGCTAAAATATAATTTCACAATGCGCCAGGAAGACACCACGGATAGATGTGCAGTTAATAACACTGAGGCAAAGGGGTTCAAGGTATAGGGAAAAAAACAGGAGATAATGGACAGCCTTGGGGAACAGATAAATTGAATTTCCTAAAACCAATTTTTTTTTGTGGGGAAACGCCTGCCGGGTTCGAACCAGACCGCGGTATGGAGGCAAAACGACAAGGCGCCCTTGTGCTGTGCGATGTCAGTGCATGTTAAAGATCCCCAGGTGCTCTAAAATATTCCGGAGCCCTCCACTACGGCACATCTCTCTCCCTTTCTTCTTTCATTCCCTCCTTTATTCCTTCCCTTACAGCGTGGTTAAGGTGTCCAACGATATGTGAGACAGATACTGCGCCATTTCCTTTCCCAAAAAACCTATTATTATTATTATTATTATTATTATTATTATTATTATTATTATTATTATTATTATTATTATTATTATTATTATTATTATGGTGAAAAGCCAGATCCCGGGTTCGAACCCGACCGCGGCGGCTGCGTTTTTATGGAGGATAAACGCTAAGGCGCCCGTGTGCTGTGCGATGTCAGTGCACGTTAAAGATCCCCAGGTGATCGAAACTATTCCGGAGGCCTCCACTACGGCACCTCTTTCTTCCTTTCTTCTTTCACTCCCTCCTTTATCACTTCCCTTACGGCGCGCTTCAGGTGTCCAACGATATATGAGACAGATACTGCGCCATTTCCTTCCCCCCCCCCCCAAAACCAATTATTATTATTACTCGCTTGAGCTGGAGTACTCGGTTTCGAATCCGCCGCGGTGGACGCGTTAATAATAATAATAATAATTGTCTTTTGGGGAAAGGAAATGGCGCAGTATCTGTCGAATATATCGTTGGACACCTGAACCGCACCGTAAGGGAAGGGGTAAAGGAGGGAGTGAAAGAAGAAAGAAAGAGAGAGGTGCCGTAGTGGAGGGCTCTGGAATAATTTCGACCCCCTGGGCATCTTTAACGTGTACTGACATCGCACAGCACACGGGCGCCTTAGCGTTTTTGCCTCCATAAAACGCAGCCGCCGCGGTCGGATTCGAACCCGGGAACTCCGGATCAGTAGCCGAGCGCGTTCGATGGCGGAAAATTCAAATTGGTTTTTGGGGAAAGAAAAATTTGGAGGACGCTTAAGCTTCGTTTTTAAGAGTGAGATGCGACAGCGTGCTGCAGCGCTGCCAAGAAATCCACGGAACGCCAACGCCCGTTCGGCTCGACGCGTGGCCCGTTGGGCAATTTAAGGAAAGGACGCCTGTCTCACATATATCAGTGGACACCCGAACCGGGCTCTAAGAGAAGGAAATTTAAATAAAAATTGGTATTAGGGAAAGGAAATGACGCCTGTCTCACAATTCTCGCTGGACAGCCGTACCGCGCCGTAAGGGAAGGAAAATCCCTTCCGTTACGGCGCAGTGAAGGTGTCCACCGATATGCACCATTTTTCGCTCAAGGCCAAAGACGACGACGACGACACCCGCTTTTCTGCGACACGAGCTCCTTAAAGCTGTCGCGCTTAAATGGCACCGTATATGGCTCATATATCGGCGGACACCTGAACCGCGCCGTAAGGGAGGGGATAAAGGAGGGAGTAAAAGAAGAAACGTGTACCGTAGCGGAGGGCTGCGGATTAATTTCGACAACCTGGGGATCTTTAACGTGCACTGTCATCGCACAGCACAAAGGCGCCTTAGCGTTTTGCCTCCATAAAAACGCAGCCGCCGCGGTCGGTTTAGAATCCGGGTACTATATTATTATTATTATTATTATTATTATTATTATTATTATTATTATTATTATTATTATTATTATTATTATTATTATTATTATCAGTAGCCGAGAGCCTAACTACTGACCTACCGTGGCGTGTGGCGAAATGTAAAAGGCGGCCGTGTGCTGTGCGATGTCAGTGCACGTTATAGATTAATCGGAGACCTCCACTAGGACACCTCTTTCCTTCCTTCCTTCCTTCCTTCCTTCCTTCCTTCCTTCCTTCCTTCCTTCCTTCCTTCCTTCCTTTCTCCCTTTTTCTTTCTCTCTTTCGCTCTTCCTTTCTTTCTTTCTCTCTTTCTACCTTTCTTTCTTTCTTTCTTACTATATTTCTTTCCTTTTTTCTTCCTTCCTTCCTTCCTTCCTTCCTGCCTTCTTTTCTTTCTTTCCATCTCTTTCCTCTCTTTTCCTATCTCTCTATTTCTTTCCTTCTATCGCTCTATTTTTCTATCTCTCTATTTCTGTCCTTACATTCTTTCTTCTGTTCTTTTTCTTTCTCTCTTTCTTCCTTCTTTCTTTATTTCTTCCCTTCCTTCTTTCTTCATCTCTTTCTTTCCTCCTTCCTTTCTACCAATCTTTCTTTCTTTCTCTCTTCCTTTCTTTCTCTCTTTCGTTCTGTATATTTTTCTTTCCTTTTTCTTTCTTTCTTCCTTCCTTTTTTCTTTCTTTCCTTCTCTCTCTCTCTTTTTTACCTCTCTCTCTCTCTCTCTATTTCGTTCTCTTTCTTTCTTCCTTCCTTTCGTCCTTTCTTCCTTCCATTTTTTCTTTCTCTCTTTCTACCTTCCTTTCTCTCTTTATTACTTTATTTCTTCCCTTCCTTCTTTCTTTATCTCTTTCTTTCCTCCTTCCTTCCTACCATCCTTCTTCCTTTCTTTCTTCCTTTCACACCCTCCACTATCCCTATGGGACCTCCCGGTGGATCCTCCTCCGGACGCTCTAATAGAAGCTCCCTCACCAGAAGCCTAGGAAGAAGTGCTGCGCAGCTCGGACCCCGCATCGAGCGCGCCGAAGAGTTCGCCCCGAGTGATCAGCTAACGGCCACTTGACCCTTCTGCTAAGAATCCAGGAAACCTTCTTTCCTGCAAAAAAAAAAATTGTTTTCACTCCATCACTAACCCGCCGCGGTGGCTCAGTGTTTAGGGGCGCTCGGCTACTGATCCGGAGTTCCCAGGTTCGAACCCTACCGCGGCGGCTACGTTTTTATGGAGGAAAAACGCTAAGGCGCCCGTGTGCTGTGCGATGTCAGTGCACGTTAAAGATCCCCAGGTGGTCGAAATTATTCCGGAGTCCTCCACTACGGCACCTCTTCCTTTCTTGTCACTCCCTTTTATCCTTTCCATTACGGCGCGGTTCAGGTGCCCAATGATATATGAGACAGATACTGTGCCATTTACTCCCCCCTCCCCCCAAAAATTATTATTATTATTATTATTATTATTATATTATTATTATTATTATTATTATTATTATTATTATTATTATTATTATTATTATTATTATTATTATTATTATTATTATTATTATTATTATTATTATTATTTCTCTCTCTGCCCTTAAGGTGCGGTTCAGGAGTCCACCGAAATATGTGACACAGTTACTGGGCCATTTCCTCTCTTCAAAAGTTAACACCCCCCCCCCCCCCCCAAAAAAAAAGCAGATACCATTGTGAACCTTGCAGCCGGAAGCAAGAGCAGAAGAGTACTTGGCCGCTCAGCAGCGGCAGCCTTATGTAATAATAATAATACATGGTTTTGTGGGAAAGGAAATGGTGCAGTATCTGTCTCATATCGAGAAGAGGGCCGTTAGCGTCACTGAGGCCGGTGAAGTGCTGCACCTGCACAAGACTAATTTAAAGATTTCAGCTGACAGCATCTATAACTCGTCCTAGAATATACGACGAATTTCATGCGGAAAGGAAGTTCTACATATCGCTTAGAGATTCAGTGTCATGCGGAAAGGAAGTTCTACATACCGCTTAGAGATTCAGCAGTTCTTCAGCAATATTGTATACTGAAAAAACTTGGGGAACACAACGCACCTTAAGAGTGGAATGCGATAGAATAAGATATCCCCATTGTGTCTAATTTGCCGTTTGATTAATTTTAACTCGTCAACACTCAACCAGTCCTCTGCAGTCACATAGCTGAATCAGCAGATTAGATGAAAGCTCATGAACTTTCCTATTCCAGTCGGCCGATTGCAGACTGACGCCATGGGCACGCTGACGCCGGCAGTTTCCCGTGCCTTTTCTCGGACATCGGCGGAGTTCCGGTGTTGCGACAACACCCTAATGCTATCGCATTAACATTCATTCGGATCAACTGTAATACATTCCTTCCAATTCTCAAAAAACAAGTTACGCGCGCGCGTTTAGAATGCTTAAAACCCGCTTGCTGTCAAACTTTCTTGCATGCTACTCGACCCAACGCTTGAAGTAGGACCGGATCCATTAGCGGCCCCAAGCAACATTTGCTGTTACTTTTAAAGCCTAACTGGCAACCGCGATTAAGAGCGTCCTCAGTCAGGTGGTACCAGTGATTTTTTTTTTTAACCCAGCTTACAAAGTTCATAACGAAGACAAGAAAATTCAAATCGGTGGGAATTAATGATGTTGAAGAGAAGAAGTTTTTTTATCTTTCTCTTCTTTCTTCGGCGATATAGCAGGTTTTGAAGAAAGGAAAGGCCCAGTAACGGTCTCACTTCCCAGAAAACACCTCAACTGCGCAGTCAGAGAAGGGAGAGAAACAAAGAGGAGCTATAATATAGGGCTCTGGATTAATTACGAACTCCTGAGGATTTTTATGCTTCGCTGAAATCGCACAGCACATGTTATAATTGAAAATTGGTTTTTGAGGAAAGGATATGGCACAGAATCTGTCTCACATCTATTTGGACACCTGAACCGGTCGTGCCATAAGGGAAAGAAGGAAGGTGGGTGTGAAAGAAGAAAGAGGCGCCGTGGTGGAGGTCCGGAAATAATTTCGACCACCTGGACATTTTTAACACGCACTGACATCGCACAGCAGACGACATCTTTTCCGTAATTGAAATTTTTTTTTGGGGGGGGGGGTAAGTAAATGGCACAGAACATCTCACACCTCT
Source organism: Amblyomma americanum (assembly GCA_030143305.2). Taxonomy (NCBI): domain Eukaryota; kingdom Metazoa; phylum Arthropoda; class Arachnida; order Ixodida; family Ixodidae; genus Amblyomma; species Amblyomma americanum. The sequence goes on from JARKHS020028254.1 coordinate 127,336, forward strand.
CGGTGGAAACCTGAACTGCGTCGTAAGGAAAGGGATAAAGGAGGCAGTGGGAGAAGACATGAACAAAAAGGTGCCGTAGTGGAGGCTTTTGAATAAGTTCGACCACCTGAGGATCTTTAACGTGCACTGACATCGCACAGCACACGGGCGCCATTTTCATTATAACTGAATAATAATTGGTTTTGGGGGAAAGGAAATGGCGCAGTATCTGTCTCATATATCGTTGGACACCTGAACCGCGCCGTAAGGGAAGGGATAAGGAGGGAGTGAAAGAAGAAAGGAAGGGAGAGGTGCCGTAGTGGAGGGCTCCGGAATAATTTCGGCCACCTGTGGATCTTTAACGTGCACTGACATCGCACAGCACACGGGCCCCTTAGCATTTTTCCTCCATAAAAACGCAGCCGCCGCGGTCGGGATACTGAGAATTGGTTTTTGAGGAAAGGATATGACCCACCGCGGTGGCTCAGTGGTTAGGGCGCTCGGGTACTGATCCGGAGTTCCCGGGTTCTAACCCGACCGCGGCAGCTGCGTTTTTATGGAGGCAAAACGCTAAGGGGCCCGTGTGCTGTGTGATGTCAGTGCACGTTAAAGATCCCCTGGTGGTCGAAATTATTTCGGAGCCCTCCACTACGGCACCTCTTTCTTCCTTTCTTCTTTCACTCCTTCCTTTATGTCTTCCCTTACGGCGCGGTTCAGGTGTCCAACGATGATGCGACAGATACTGCGCCATTTCCTTCCCCCAAACCAATTATTATTATTAAAAGGAAATGCCTTAGAATCTGTATCACATCTCGGCGGACACCTGAATCGCGCTGTAGCCGACGGGCAAATAGGATGTGAGAGAAGACAGGAACAAAGAGGTGCCGTAGTGGAGTCTTGGGAATAAGTTCGACCACGTGGGGATCTTTAACGTGCACTTGCATCGCACAGCAAAAGGGCGCCCTTTAAAGCGAAAGCTTTACTGGCCGCAGGTTGAGCAGTTTCGCGTGATTCCTGAAGAGCCGTGCTGCGCATGCACGAGGAGCAGTGACAACACCACGGCGAATTTCTCTCTCTCGCTCCCTAGTAATAACTGCGCATGCGCCACAAGTAGCACCGAGCCACAGGTGTTCCGCCGCTGCGTAGCGCCGCGCCTTTCCTCAAAATGCAACTTTCAATTTTTAGTTTTCTCTTGCTTCTATCCCTCCCTCCTATATCTCTTCCTTAACGGCGCAGTTCGGGTGTCTACCGAGATATGTGAGGGGGTTACTGTGCTTTGCGCACTCGCCGTGCCATCTGGCACAACGTCAAATCGCGCGGCTCGCCGCCGCCGCCGCCGCCGCCGTTTGGTATGACGTCACACCGCGTTCCTCGTCGTTGCGTTCGCCTACGCTCGCTCCACCAGCTGCGTCGCATGCCTAATAACATGTCGGAGGATTGAAAAGGAGAGCTCGCGTGCGCCGCAACCACAGTTGTGTCGTCTTTAATGCGACAACATTGCTAGACAACCAGACTAACCTGGACTTGCAATCAAGGTAAACCAAGGCTAACCAAGCTATGCCTTAGCTTTCGCTACGTATATCCTGGCATAGCCGAGCATAGCCACTGCCAATTTTCTCTCTCGCTCGCCCCGCCGCGGTGGCTCAGTGGTTAGGGCGCTCGACTACTGATCCGGAGTTCCCGGGTTCGAACCCGACCGCGGCGGCTGCGTTTTTATGGAGGAAAAACGCTAAGGCGCCCGTGTGCTGTGCGATGTCAGTGCACGTTAAATGATCCCCAGGTGGTCGAAATTATTCCGGAGCCCTCCACTACGGTACCTATTCTTCCTTTCTTCTTTCACTCCCTCCTTTATCCCTTCCCTTACGGCGCGGTTCAGGTGTCCAACGATATATGAGACAGATACTGCGCCATTTCCTTTCGCCAAAAACCAATTATTATTATTATTATTCTCTCGCTCGCTCCCTAGTCACTACGGCACATGCGCCATTAGTAGCACCGAGCCACAGGTGTACCGCCGCTGCGCAACGCCGCGCCTTTCCTCAAAATCCGACTCAATTTTCAGTTTTCTCTATCCTCTTTCCCTCTCTTCCGGGGTGTCCACCGAGATGTGTTCGGGTGTCCACCGAGATATGTGAGACGGTTGCTGTGCCATTTCCTTTCCTCAAAAACCAAAGAAAACAAGTGAGCCGATGGCGTTCATAGAGTTCATTGGCAGTGACAACTTTGCAAAGACCGTTCATTTTCACGAAAGGAAAGGTGCCCCACCGTTTCCGTGGGTCAGTGGAGACCTCAATCTCGCTTTCGCTTTATATTATCATGAATTAGCTGGGATAGATAATAATTGGTTTTTGGGGAAAGGAAATGGCGCAGTATCTGTCTCATATATCGTTGGACACCTGAACTGCGTTTTTATGGAGGCAAAACGCTAAGGCGCCCGTGCGCTGTGCGACGTCAGGGCACGTTAAAGATCCCCAGGTGGTCGAAATTATTCCGGAGCCCTCCACTACGGCACCTCATTCTTCCTTTCTTCTTTCACTCCCTCTTTTATCCTTTCCTTTACGGTGCGGTGCAGGTGTCCAAAGATATATATGAGACAGATGCTGCGCTGTTTTCGTTCCCCCAAAACCAATTATTATTAGGTTAGAAGAAAAGCTCATCTGCTTTTTGAATCAAGTCGGCAGTCGTCCGACTGACACCATTGGCACGTTGGCGCCGGCAAAGTTTTACGTGCCTTTTCTCGGACATCGGTGGAGTTCTGACAACTGCCTAAGGCGATCGCAATAACATTCATTCGGATCAACTACAGCACATTCCTTCCGATTCTCAAAAACAAGACGCGTACACGAATCCAATGCTTAAAACCCGCTTGCTACTGCTTTTTTCTTCCATGCTACTCGACCCGACACTTGAAGTAGGACCGGGTGCATTAGCGGTCCTAAGCAACATTTATTGTTACTTTTAAAACATAATAGGTAACCACGATTAAGAACGTTTTCAGTCAGGTGGAACCAGTGAAATTTTTTTTTAACCCCGCTTACTAAGTTCATACGGAAGGCAAGAACATTCAATTTTGTGGCAAATAATGATGTTGAAGAGAGGAAATTTTCTCACACACTTTTCCTTTCTTCAGCGAGATAACAGGTTTTGAAAAAAGGAAAGGACCATAACCTGCCTCACTTGTCGGGGAACACCTCAACCGCGCCATCAGAGTAGGGAGATAAACAAAGAGGAGCTATAGTGGAGAGCTCCGAATTGATTCCGAACTCCTGGGGATTTTTATGCTTCACTAACATCGCACAGCACACGCTATAATTTAAAATTATTTTCTGAAGGAAGGATATGGCACAGAATCTCTCTCAAATCTCGGTGGACAACTGAACCGGCCGCGCCTTAAGGGAAGACAGGAAGGCGGAAGTGCAACAAGAGACGCCGTAATGGAGGCCTGGAAATAATTTCGACCACCTCGGGAACATTAACATGCACTGACATCGCACAGCACACAGGCGTCTTTTCCTGACCAAACTGACCAAAGCTGGCAGAGATAGAAAGTTACGTTTAACAGCAGAAATTAACGACACCCTTCCAAGGGCACGCATTGTGCAGCGTGGTGCGCCCTTCACTTTTACAATGCAGGATTACCTCAATCAGCTACAAGCGCGCTATGAACTTCTGCTCCGCCTCAGCTCCCGAACTGCAGCACATACTTATATTAGAGGTAGACCAGTCGCGGAACCATAGCGAACGCTGCGGAGTACTCCGCTGTACCCCGCTGTACTCCGCAGCGTTCGCAATGGTTCCGTAGAGGGCCGAGCAACCGTCCCGTTTGTCGAAATTCAGCATGGTGAACAGTCAGATAGCGCTGAGGACATCAAGGCTGTCTTTAGTGAACATTTTACTCCCCTCTTGACCACTGAGAGCACAGGCATAAGCGATCTAATAGCAGCTGTTCGTGAATTTTGCTCAGGGATAGCCTGCATACCTGAAGAGCGCCGCGACAGCCTATGTAATGAAGTCACGCTGGAAGAGCTTCGCCTGGTTTTTCATGGAATGAACGCCTCCGCTGCAGCCGCTCCAGACGGGCTACCACTTGTTTTTTACAAAACTTTCTTCACGGAGATACATGTGCATCTTTTGTCCATGCTCAATGGCCTTCTTGCCGACGGGGTTCGGCCGGAAACTTTTCGCGAGTGTCGTATAGTGCTCCTTCTAAAGAGTGGTGGTGTGCCGTCCGACCCAAAAGAATGGAGCCCTATCTCCCTCCTGAACTCCGATTATAAAATACTAGCTGCAATATTAGCACACCGCATAACGTCAGCTCTTCCTGACATAATAACCAACGCTCAGACATGTTGTGTGCCCGGACGCACAATTTTTTCGTCACTATAGCTTTAACCCGCGATTTGTTCACTTTTGCTACGCGCACGCAGATCTCGGGATTTTGTTTCCCTAGATAAAAAAAAAGCCTTTCACCGCGTTGAGCGTCACTACCTTTTTCACGGTTCTAGACTGCTTTGGCTTCCCAGGGCGTCTGATAGACGTCTTGATATTGTTGTACACCGACTTAGCAGCAAGCCTCGCAGTGAACGATCAGATAACCGACCCCATTCCAGTGAGCCACGGAATACGCCAGGACTGCCCACTGTCATCAATTCTTTTCGACCTTTGCATAGAAGCGCTGTTGAAACAAATTCAAAGCTGCAAGTCGATACGGGGCTTTCCTCTCCCAGGCTTGGGCAAGGTTTAAGTAGCAGCTTATGCCGATGATATTTCTCTGTTTATTAGAAACATTGACAGCTGTAGAGCATTTCTGAGGCTCTTTCACACTTACAGCTGCCTGTCAGGTGCACGTCTCAATCCAGCTAAAAGCCAGGCGTTACGCTTTGGATCTTTAAATGATCAATTTCCCGATGGTGTCCAATGGAGAGGTGGCGTAAAAGTCCTTGGTGTCACGTTCCTCACCTCCAGGGACGTAGCCCGAGCCACCTGGAATGAAATAAAACGCAATGCTGATCAGCGCATCGAAGTCGCAAAACCCTTCGACCTACCTTTCTCCGAACGAGCTTACCTTAGTGTGTCCCGTCGGTGCGAATAGGAAAGGCAAATGAGCACTGAGACGTCTAATAAGCACAGCTACTCAAAAAGGGTGGTTTGACGATTTGAAAAAGAAAATGCGCGAAACAAGCTGATGCAATAAGTGAACAAGGCCAGTTCCACGAGAGTAGAGAAAGAAAGGTTATCTCGACGCATGGGTTCCCATTGGGAACGCCATACGAATCAAATATTAGGTGCATCACCTGCACTTCTTCCTCGCACAGTGGAGAACCTGCAACACATAGGCAAGTTTGGAAAATAAAAAAAAATGTTGCTGACTTGAGCCCGAGCAAACACTGACAGTTCCCCACCCATCCAAGCCTGGACTGGTCGCCTCATGGAGGCTATCTGAGAATCCCAGTAGGCGCCACGGTTGCGAAATTAGTGAAGAGGAGCCCCTAGGAAGTGAAGGTGCCCGCAGTCCCAGCTTATGCCACCATAATGACTTGGCGTTGTACCTCAGTGGCCCAACCAAAACCTCTTGGATTTATCTATATTAAGAGCCGAACCTGATCCCTCGCAAATCAGTTCACTCAAATGCAATGCCCCAAGCACACTCTTTTGTCAGAACAAAAGAGGGCGACATCGTCCGCTTAGGCTAAAATATTAATTTCACACTGCGCCAGGAAGAAACCACGGATAGATGTGCAGTTAATAATACTGAGGCAAAGAGGTTCAAGGTATAGGGCAAAAAACAGGCGATAATAGACAGCCTTGGGGAACAGATAAATTGAATTTCCAAAAACCAATTTTTTTTTTGTGGGGAAAAGCCTCCCGGGTTCGAACCCGACCGTGGTATAGACGCAAAACGCTAACGCGCCCGTGTGCTTAGCGATGTCAGTGCACGTTAAAGATCCCCAGGTGCTCGAAAATATTCCGGAGCCCTCCACTACGGCACATCTCTCTTCCTTTCTACTTTCATTCCCTCCTTTATTGCTTCCCTTACGGCGCGGTTCAGGTGTCCAATGATATGTGAGACAGATACTGCGCCATTTCCTTTCCCCCAAAACCAATTATTATTATTATTATTATTATTATTATTATTATTATTATTATTATTATTATTATTATGGTGAAAAGTCAGATCCTCCTCTCTTGAGCTCGTGTACTCGGGTTCGAACCAGCCGCGGTGGACGCGTTAATAATAATAATACTAATTGTTTTTTTGGAAAAAGGAAATGGCGCAGTCTCTGTCGCATATATCGTTGGACACCTGAACCGCGCCGTAAGGGAAGACATAAAGGAAGGAGTGAAAGAAGAAAGGAAGAAAGAGGTGCCGTAGTGGAGGGCTCCGAAATAATTTCGACCACCAGGGCATCTTTAACGTGTACTGACATCGCACAGCACACGGGCGCCTTAGCGTTTTGCCTCCATAAAACGCAGCCGCCGCGGTCGGGTTCGAACCCGGGAACTCCGGATCAGTAGCCGAGCGCGTTTCGATGGCGGAAAATTCAAAATTGTTGTTTGGGGAAAGAAAAATTTGGAGGACGCTTAAGCTTCGTTTTTGAGAGTGAGACACGACAGCGTGTTGCAGCGCTGCCAAGAAATCCACGGAACGCCAACGCCGTTCAGCGCGACGCGTGGCCCGTTGGACAATTTATGGAAAGGACGCCCGCCTCACATATATCAGTGGACACCCGAACCGGGCGCTAAGAGCAGGAAATTTAGATGAAAATTGGTATTAGGGAAAGGAAATGACGCCTGTCACACAATTCTCGGTGGACAGCCGTACCGCGCCGTAAGGGAAGGAAAATCCCTTCCGTTACGGCGCAGTTAAGGTGTCCACAGAGATGCGCCATTTTTCGCCCAAGGCCAAAGACGACGACGACACCCGCTTTTCTGAGACACGAGTTCCCTAAAGCTGTCGCGCTAAAATGGCACAGTATATGGCTCACATATCGCCAGACACCTGAGCAGCGCCGTAAGGGAGGGGATAGAGGAGGGAGTGAAAGAAGAAACGTGTACCATAGCGGAGGGCTGCGGATTAATTTCGACAACCTGGGGATCTTTAACGTGCCCTGTCATCGCACAGCACAAAGGCGCCTTAGCGTTTTGCCTCCATAAAAACGCAGCCGCCGCGGTATTATTATTATATTATTTTATTATTATTATTATTATTATTATCAGTAGCCGAGAGCCTAACCACTGACCTACCGTGGCGTGTGGCGAAATGTAAAAGACGGCCGTGTGCTGTGCGATGTCCGTGCACGTTATAGATTAATCGGAGACCTCCACTAGGACACCTCTTTTCTTCCTTCCTTCCTTCCTTCCTTCCTTCCTTCCTTCCTTCCTTCCTTTCCATCTTTCTTCCTTTCTCCCTTTTTTCTTTCTTTCTTTGTCTCTTCCTTTCTTTCTCTCTTTCTACCTTTCTTTCTTTCTTTCTTTCTTACTATATTTCTTTCCTTTTTTCTTCCTTCCTTCCTTCCTTCTTTTCTTTCTTTCCATCTTTTTCCTCTCTTTTTCTATCTCTCTATTTCTTTTTCTTTCCTTCTTTTCGTCCTTACATTCTTTCTTCTGTTCTTTTTTCTTTCTCTTTCTTCCTTCCTTTATTTCTTCCATTCTTCTTTCTTTATCTCTTTCTTTCCTCCTTCCTTTCTACCATTCTCTCTTCCTTTCTTTCTTTCTCTCTTCCTTTCTTCCTTTCTTTCTCTCTTTCTTTCTTTCGTTCTGTCTATTTTTCTTTCCTTTTTCTTTCTTTCTTACTTCCTTTTTCTTTCTTTCCTTCTCTCTCTCTTTCTTTACCTCTCTCTCTCTCTATTTCGTTCTCTTTCCTTCTTCCTTCCTTTCGTCCTTTCTTCCTTCCATTTTTTCTTTCGTTCTACCTTCCTTTCTCTCTTTATTTCTTTATTTCTTCCCTTCCTTCTTTATCTCTTTCTTTCCTTCTTCCTTTCTACCATCCTTTCTTTCTTTTTTCTTCCTTTCACACCTTCCTCTATCCCTATGGGACCTCCCGGAGGATCCTCCTCCGGACGCTCTAATAGAAGCTCCCTCACCAGAAGCCTGGGAAGAAGTGCTGCGCAGCTCGGACCCCGCATCGAGCGCGCCGAAGAGTTCGCCCCAAGTTATCAGCTAACGGCCACCTGACCCCTCTGCCAGGAATCCAGGAAACCTTCTTTCCTGGCAAAAAATTGTTTTCTCTCCATCACTACCCGCCGCGGTGGCTCAGTGGTTAGGGGCGCTCGGCTACTGATCAGGAGTTCCCAGGTTCGAACCCTACCGCGGCGGCTACGTTTTTATGGAGGAAAAACGCTAAGGCGCCCGTGTGCTGTGCGATGTCAGTGCACGTTAAAGATCCCCAGGTGGTCGAAATTATTCCGGAGCCCTCCTCTACGGCACCACTTCCTTCCTTTCTTCTTTCACTCCCTCCTTTATCCCTTCCCTTACGGCGCGGTTCAGGTGTCCAGTGATATTTGAGACAGATATTGTGCCATTTACTTTCCCACCCAAAAATTATTATTATTATTATTATCTCCCTCTCTCTGCCCTTAAGGCGCGGTTCAGGAGTCCACCGAAATATGTGACACAGTTACTGGGCCATTTCCTCTCTTGAAAAGCTACCCCCCCCCCCCCCAAAAAAAAAGCAGATACCAATGTGAACCTTGCAGCCCGAAGCAAGAGCAGAAGAGTACTTGGCCGCTCAGCAGCGGCAGCCTTATGTAATAATAATAATATTAATACATGGTTTTTTGGGAAAGGAAATGGTGCAGTATCTGTCTCATATCGAGAAGAGGGCCCTTAGCGTCACTGAGGCCGGTGAAGTGCTGCACCTGCACAAGACTAATTTAAAGATTTCAGCTGGCAGTATCTATAACTCGTCCCAGAATATACGACGAATTTCATGCGGAAAGGAAGTTCTACATACCGCTTAGAGATTCAGCAGTTTTCAGCAATATTGCATACTGAAAGAACTTGGGGAACACAACGCACCTTAAGAGTGGAATGCGATAGAATAAGATATCCCCAATGTGTGTAATTTGCCGTTTGATTAATTTTAACTCAACATTCAACCAGTCCTCTGCAGTCAGCTGAATCAGCAGATTAGATGAAAGCTCACGAACTTTCTGATTCCAGTCGGCCGATTGCCGACTAACGCCATGGGCACGCTGACGCCGGCAGTTTCCCGTGCCTTTTCTCGGACATCGGCGGAGTTCTGGTGTTGCGACAACACCCTAATGCTATCGCATTAACATTCATTCGGATCAACTGTAATACATTCCTTCCAATTCTCAAAAAACAAGTTACGCGCGCGCGTTTAGAATGCTTAAAACCCGCTTGCTGTCAAACTTTCTTGCATGCTACTCGACCCAACGCTTGAAGTAGGACCGGATCCATTAGCGGCCCCAAGCAACATTTGCTGTTACTTTTAAAGCCTAACTGGCAACCGCGATTAAGAGCGTCCTCAGTCAGGTGGTACCAGTGATTTTTTTTTTTAACCCAGCTTACAAAGTTCATAACGAAGACAAGAAAATTCAAATCGGTGGGAATTAATGATGTTGAAGAGAAGAAGTTTTTTTATCTTTCTCTTCTTTCTTCGGCGATATAGCAGGTTTTGAAGAAAGGAAAGGCCCAGTAACGGTCTCACTTCCCAGAAAACACCTCAACTGCGCAGTCAGAGAAGGGAGAGAAACAAAGAGGAGCTATAATATACTGCTCTGGATTAATTACGAACTCCTGAGGATTTTTATGCTTCGCTGAAATCGCACAGCACATGTTATAATTGAAAATTGGTTTTTGAGGAAAGGATATGGCACAGAATCTGTCTCACATCTATTTGGACACCTGAACAGGTCGTGCCATAAGGGAAAGAAGGAAGGTGGGTGTGAAAGAAGAAAGAGGCGCCGTGGTGGAGGTCCGGAAATAATTTCGACCACCTGGACATTTTTAACACGCACTGACATCGCACAGCAGACGACATCTTTTCCGTAATTGAAATTTTTTTTTTGGGGGGGGGGTAAGTAAATGGCACAGAACATCTCACACCTCTCGGTGGAAACCTGAACTGCGTCGTAAGGAAAGGGATAAAGGAGGCAGTGGGAGAAGACATGAACAAAAAGGTGCCGTAGTGGAGGCTTTTGAATAAGTTCGACCACCTGAGGATCTTTAACGTGCACTGACATCGCACAGCACACGGGCGCCATTTTCATTATAACTGAATAATAATTGGTTTTGGGGGAAAGGAAATGGCGCAGTATCTGTCTCATATATCGTTGGACACCTGAACCGCGCCGTAAGGGAAGGGATAAGGAGGGAGTGAAAGAAGAAAGGAAGGGAGAGGTGCCGTAGTGGAGGGCTCCGGAATAATTTCGGCCACCTGTGGATCTTTAACGTGCACTGACATCGCACAGCACACGGGCCCCTTAGCATTTTTCCTCCATAAAAACGCAGCCGCCGCGGTCGGGATACTGAGAATTGGTTTTTGAGGAAAGGATATGACCCACCGCGGTGGCTCAGTGGTTAGGGCGCTCGGGTACTGATCCGGAGTTCCCGGGTTCTAACCCGACCGCGGCAGCTGCGTTTTTATGGAGGCAAAACGCTAAGGGGCCCGTGTGCTGTGTGATGTCAGTGCACGTTAAAGATCCCCTGGTGGTCGAAATTATTTCGGAGCCCTCCACTACGGCACCTCTTTCTTCCTTTCTTCTTTCACTCCTTCCTTTATGTCTTCCCTTACGGCGCGGTTCAGGTGTCCAAAGATGATGCGACAGATA